>JACSYO010002129.1:3578276-3580776 GCA_016806645.1 Ophiodon elongatus
GGCGTGTGTGTGGGTGTGTGCATGTTGCAATGGCACAATGTACGATACGAAAATTAGACATGTGGTTACTGGTGTTTTTATTTAATAGATGTGAGTGCTTTTTCAATAACCAGTGTGTGTTCATATGTGTCTCTGATTGAGGATGTTTACAGATGTGTCTGCACAAACATCTGTCGTCTGATTTTGGTGCAGTGGCGTAACGGAATGCCGGACTGAGGACGAGACTATTATCAGCGGTTGCTTTGACAATGAAGCCCCAGTGGTCACAGGGACTGAGGAGTACGAGGGAAGGAGGAGGAGCGAGGAGGACTAAGAGCGAGATGGGGGAGGGGGTAAAGTCTGCTGGAGGAATCAGTGATGGGGAAAATGGATGGAGGGGGGGGGGCACTAATGGCCCGAAGACACAGCTGGCTGCAGACACCCAAGGACAGAGAGGCCGAAAGAGTGAGAGACAGACAGAGCGAGAGAGTGAAAGAGAGAGAGAGAGAGAGAGAGAGAGAGAGAGAGAGAGAGGGAGGGAGCGACAGAGAGGGTGGGGGGGTGTAAAGATGATAAAAATAGAGGGGGCGAGAAAGAGAGAGGCGTCTCGTCATCGCAACAGACGAGGGAGGGAGGGAAGGTTATTTTCTTGTCATGCCTTTTGCATCTGTTTGCCCGCGATGGCGAACACACACACACACACACACACACACACACACACACACACACACACACACACACACACACATACACACACACAAACGCACACGCAAACAAACACATGGGAGCTGCTGCCATGCATGTCAATGAATTATCCATGGAACAATGGCGGCTCTTCACATTAATGAACATAAACGAAGGGACAAAGATGGAGGACTGAGGCTAAAACAGCATGCAATTCCCTCCAGCTGATTGCCTTCAGTTCCAAACATTCATTACAATAATTACCATTTGATTAGAGGATCATTAATTATCCTTCAATGTTTTCCTTGATAATGTATAGATGAAGGTCATCAGATGACATCATTTCCACCACAAATACTTACAAATACTCAATAATCAGTACGAGCATCTCAGTCTTTCCTCCAGTGCCTATAACCCCTAGATCCTCTCACCATTAGCACCTCAGCTGTTAACCTTGACGATGACATTATGCACGCTGAATTCATTAACAGGGAAAAGGTGCGTGTGCGTCTATGCCCGAGCATGTGGCTGCTTGAATAAGACAGAAATATGCAATCATGCGTCATCCCAAAAGTGAGATAGAGGGGCGGAGAGGGTATAAAAAAAGAACAGATCCAATAATGAAGTGTAAACGGGGTGAAGGAAGCATGCTGAAAAGGGAAAAGATTGGTGTTAGACTTGCAGATGTGATGTGAGCTAAAGATGGAAAAGGGAGGAAGGGAGAAGAGAAAGAGGGAGGGAGGAGGTGTGGTAGGCTATAGGATGTTGACACTGAGAACGATGGAAAGACTGAAACAGAGAGCAAAGACACATTGCGAGAGAGATGTCTGTGTAAACCAGCGAGAGGAAGAGAGTGAAAAAAAGGGCGAACGAAGAGAGGAAGAGCATGAAAGGTTAAAGAAAGGCGAGCTGGGGAGAGAAAGACGGGTAGCGGAAGAAGCGAAGAGAAACAGGGAAAGATGGAGGCACTGAGAGAGAAGATAAAGAGAGTGAGATGGGGGCAACTCAAAAGAGGGAGAGAGGAGGCTGCAAAGCAGAATGCTATAATGAAAGATAGAGCTGGTAAGGGAAGAGGTGGAGATGCAGAGAGGGATGGAGAGAAATGTAAGGGGAGTGTGTGAGAGAGGCAGTGACAAGAAGGTTTTTCTCGCCCTTGTAAAAGGGTACAGCCCTGACAGAGTAGCAACGAAAGAATTACTGACTCGTCTCAAAGTAAAAGAAAGTCGTTATTCTATAATTTTCCTAATGTCACAAATCCTGAGACCAAAACAATGTTTTAGTCGGTTACGTTTGCTGACTTTGGAGTGCTCACCCGTTACTCCAACTACTAAACTTGTAGTCACATAATTTAATTAGTTGTTTTTGTGGTGTTACGTATAATTGCAGTGGCTGATTAAAAAGTGGAACCAGACACAGACACATTGTGTAAAAGCTTCTTTAAGATTGGATCTATTTTTTGGGGATTTTATTTAGAAGTAACGATGGAGGCTTTTCAGTAATTTTTCACACTTTGACAGGTCTATAGTTCTTTTAAAAAAAGAAAGGGCTCACAAAGATGAAGAAGTTTAATTTTTAAAAACAGGCTTAATGATTTCTAAAAACAGCTGGCCATATGGTTTTTTAGCAAATGTGACTCAAATAGAAGGGAAGAGTGTGTTAGTAGGGGACTATTTTCAGCCGCTAATTGATGCACATTAGTCTGTACTTTTTGCAACTGTACAGTGTATGTAGGATAGAAAATAAAATAAATAAAAGCTACAGTGCTCTTCCTAGTCGATATGACGTGTTTTTTTTAATAGTTTTTCCCAACAATAGAGCACTATGGCACAGAGGAATA
>JACSYO010002129.1:3583276-3833276 GCA_016806645.1 Ophiodon elongatus
CCGTCAGCATGCCAGAGTGCCCACCATACCCAGATTTGGCATCGGGCCTGTGCCCACTTCCAGAGCGGCGTTCATTCACTTCAGTGCCTTCCTCGCTGTCTGGCTGTGTGGCACTGGTTGCTATGGAAGCTAATTCACAGGCAGAGAACTCACTTTGTGTCCATGGCACTGAGGCAGTCAAGCAAGACGCACACACACACACACGCAGACACGCACACATACATGTTTAGCAGACACGCATATGCAACCTAGCAACAGCACTGAATGTGGGGTATGGGTAATGTACTCAGTGGGGAATCGAGAAGGGATGCAACGACTTTGTGAGAATCATTCACGTTGGCGCCATGGACGTAAAGTCTGCTGTAATTGGTTAATGGCTGTTTTCAAGTTTAAGAAAAGATAATTATGTAGGAGGAATGTTTCTGCACCTGAGCCATGCAGCCCATTGACCTTATACCTGCCTGGTGGATGGAAGCATGCCCTTCTGCTTGACCTCCTCAGTTACACATGGTTATCTAAGTGCTTTCCCCAGAGAGTCTCCTCTGTTCTAACCCACGTCCTCCGACAAAACACACATAGATGGCACCCACCCACTCACACACAAATATATCCACATGCGCACTTATACACTCAACAACTCAACATACATACATTCGCACAGCAACACCCCCTGTCCTGTTTTTAATGCAAAGCTCAGTTGGGGTCATGGGGTTCTTCTGTCTGTTCTGTGTTTTTATCATTACTAACAACCTCCTAGTAATGATAACACAAGCTGCATAATTGATAAAAAATGCTAAAGAAATAAAACGGTGTTTATGTTTGTCTGCACGTGGATACTTATTCGGGTTATAGTGGGTGTTCTGTGTATCATATCATGGCAGAGGATACATTTCTCCCTCTTGGTTCCTCTATTCGTCTCTGTCTCTGATCTCGCTTTTTCTCAACGTTTCTCTCTGGATTATGTAACTCCAGCAGCTGTTTGAAGGCACAGGAGGGGGGTAGGTGGGTAGAAAACTTTTCAAAGGACTGTTGTTGCAGCGTGATCAGAACACAGGAGAGACAGAGCTGGTGACAGTTTCTGGTTCCAGTACGATTCGTGACAATTGCCTTGTCCCATCACACGCTTCCTGTGCACTCTAATGGTTGTTTTTTTCCACTTCTCAGTTTCTCCTCTCTCTCACGCAAACATACACGAAACAATCTGTATCTTTGAAATTTAGCTGTTCCTGCATTCTGTTCAAATTATCCATATTGCATTTTTGTTTCTCCCTCTACATCTCCCCGATCTCTGCATGGGCATCAATCTGTATTTGTTCTCCTAACCTTATCTCTTCTTGCTTCCTCCATCTGCTTTTCTGTCCTTCTTCTTCTTCACTCCTTCCAGTATGACTTTCATCTCTCTCCCCTGAAATCTCTCTTCCCCCTTTGCCTAATTTGTTTCTTCTCTCTCTCTCTTTCATTCTCTGTCTTTCTGGCAGACAGCTAAACAGCAGCGGGACAGGCTTTACTGAGCAAGGCGCCACACACACACACACACACACACACACACACACACACACACACACACACACATACACTCAAGTCTCTTAAAGTACGCCTCAACTAAAATTACGGCCTTGCTCGCCGGTTATAGCGCTGAGCAGCTGTGCATGCAAATAAAACTTGCCCTCACCCCGAAAACTTTAATAATAATAAGCACATATCATTCTCCATATGCTTGCATAAGAGGGAGTGTGAGTGAAGTCACTCTATTCAAGAAAGACCTGATTATGCATTTCTTCAGCGTCAATGGTGCACACACACACACACACACGCATATACACACACAGCATTACTGTGTGGTCAACAAACACATACCTGTGTGTGTTATTTCCCACTGTGACGGATGTGTGATTTCTTTTTTGTTGGTTTGAAAATAAAATAGCTGCCCAACAGTCTCATAAACACTATTTTGCAAAAAAGCACTTGTCCACCATTGAAGTGAGACTTCATACTCACACATACACTTATTAGTATGGATGCGTGCAAATGTGTTCATTACTGATCTTTTACAAGCATTATATATTCGGCTCTAATGAGGCACATTTGATCAAATGCTCATCAGTGATGAAAGATGCCCCCTGCCATCCTAAGTTCCCCCTTTCCATCTATCAGGACCACCGGGGCAAAGCAGTTTTTTTTTTGTTGCAGTGATGCTGGGACGGGAGGATAGAGTGCAGGGAAGGAAGAGGGACAGAGAGAGTGAAGAAGGGGGGAGAGGACAGATGATGAGAGGAGGAAGAGGATGAAGGACAGTTGATGAACTGCACAGAGCTGGACTGCAGCCAGATCCTTTTAATGAGCAAAGTGCTGCACCCAACACCTCGCACCTAATTACACACACACATACACGCACACACCCTTTTTCTCCCTCACACAAACACACTCTTGCAGGAACCTTATTTTTGCCTTCCCCTCTCTGCAGCATCCCACCATCCAGCACTAAGTACTCCCTCCAGATCAAACAAGCGGCACACAGTAACCAGCATACAGATGAGCCTCTCCTCTTCCCTCATCCTCTCTACCCCCTCCTTGCTTTCTCTCTCCCTCTCTCATCACAACCTCTGTCTTCTCCCTGCAGTAACCCCTTGCTCTTCCTCTCCTCCACCCCCCACGCCCCCATTCCTCCCCCCTCCGTCTCTCTCTGATGTTCCTCACTCTCACGGAGGGAAATACATCAGCCCTCCGTAGACAAACACACTGCACTGACATTGTCCTGGCTAGTCCAATAAAAACATATTACCTGCAAACTGCATTAGGCCCAAGTGGAGACGCACACATACATATATGTATGGACACACGCACACACACACACACACACACACACACACACACACACACACACACACACACACACACACACACAGTTGTGCATGCGATGAGCTACTGTGTGTAATCAGATCTAGGTTAGCAGCCGTGGTACACACTGTTCACTGGAACAGTGTGTACCCGCTCTCTCACGGTGCACTCAAGCTCCTGGAAATACACAGAGAGTGTGTGTGTGTGTGTGTGTGTGTGTGTGTATGGGTGTGTGCGTGTGTGTGTGTGACGGAGCCTTAGTATTAACACTTGTGTTTGTGTGTGTGTGTGTGTGTGTGGGTACATGCAGGAATGTGGGAGAAAGATGATAGAGAAGAATCAGTATTTGTATTCTGTGTTGTCTGTTTGTTTTTGTATTAGGGACTGGGTGTGACATCATGTTGCAGACCATGTGTTTACACCTTTGAGCATGCGTGGGTTTCTGTGTGTGTATGCTGTTTGCCACAGATAATCCACAACAATCCATGCAGGTACTGCAAATGACAGAAAGGCAGAATCTCATAACTTTCCGACACAAATAGAGAGTGCGTTCTCTTCCATAAACACAGGGGTCACTGTGGGATTATCCAAATCATACCACAACTACCTATGACTTAAATTCCTATTTTTGGCGCAAAATGTTATTGTGCTGTCCATATTTTGAAGTACTTTGAACTTGTGATAGCCAAACCAAATCCCAGTGATAAGGCCTCTGCATCAAAAGTCTTGCTGTTATCTGAAAAAATTGCACACCTGTCTTCTGGCCGTTTAGAATTGAATTTAACTGAATGTCAAGTGCAATGTAAAATGTAAAATTTAAGTCTACAATTTAGGCAATTGACTAGGGGCCCCAGATTCTCAAGGGCCTTGAAAGCCACAGGTTTTTTTTTTCCAGTGTGGCAATTACTTATTGAACATTTGATTAGTTAGAAATGTTGCGTGGGAATATGCACCACTAAAGCACAATGCTAAGGGTCCTAAGATGCCCCCAACACATTTTCCCAAGGGGGAAAAAATGAGCTCCCTAGCAGGTTAATCCGGCTACCCTGCTGCTGCTGAATCATACGTACAGTTATAGTGCTCCTCAGCATCACTTAAGATAGTTAACAAAAACCATGACATCAATGATTCCAGGAAATACTTGCTATTATCTGTAAAAGGAAACGGGGACTGTCATCCAATATGAATACGAACAGCATACAATGAGTCATAGGTGGGGTGTCCACATTCATTAGCAGCTAACTATGTTTATGTGTGTGTGTGTGTGTGTGTGTGTGTGAGCTTTTAATGACGGTGCTGAGGTCCGGTTGCTCCCTACAGCCCTGCTTGTGTTCGTGGCAGTTCTCTTTAATGAGGGACAAACAGTCTCTCTCTCCGTCTCTCTCCCTCTGTCTGCCTAATA
The DNA here is from genome assembly GCA_016806645.1 of Ophiodon elongatus. Classification (NCBI taxonomy): domain Eukaryota; kingdom Metazoa; phylum Chordata; class Actinopteri; order Perciformes; family Hexagrammidae; genus Ophiodon; species Ophiodon elongatus. The sequence goes on from JACSYO010002129.1 coordinate 3,587,517, forward strand.
ACCCCCCACAGTAAATAACCATGAGCCTCCGGGGCAATTAGGTGGGCACTTGAGGCTTATAGTCTGGTGCTCATAAGCACGCACACACACACACACACACACACACAGACAGAAAATACGACGATCTAGTTATAAATGTCGCGAGAGTAATTGAGAAATTGGATATAAACAAGATTAAAAGTAAGAGAGAAACATAGAAAGAAAGACGACCGTGTGATGTTTTTAAGTCTCTGATGACGATCTTGCCTTGTCCTCCTCTTTCTAATCTGCTTTTAATTTGTGCTGTTGTTTCTCAATCTCTCGATTATTTTGCCTGTTTTGGCAGTTTTACCTCCCATCCTCTCCTTGACCTCATATATTTGTTTTGGTCTGAGACCGAGAGACAGAAAGTGAAAGGAAGGCAGAGGAAGCGAGAGAGGGAAAGACACAGAGGGGAGCTTTCACCTTTCATTTCACCACAGCAATGAGTTGCCAATTTCAGTATGCCCTTTACTGACCATCACACACACCTACACACGCACACACACAAACTCACACACTGAAACCTGTTCTCCACACGCCTCCCAATCTCCATGATAATCAGCTTCCTTTCATTGTGTTGCATCATGCAGGAAACCTGCTGCTAGCCTGAATATGTGTGTGTGTGAAGGAGAAAAGTCAGAGGAAAAGGAGAGCGTGCTTTAGTTTGTGTGCATGTGTGTGTGTGTATATGTGTGTGTGCGTGCGCCAGTCCCTTGTCTCTGTAGCAGCAATTGCGTATTCGAGGTACGTTGCCTTGCCAGGCCATGCTGTGCTGTGCCAAGCCAGTGGGCTGGCTCTTGTCTTATCTATTTCTTTTGACTACAGAAATATTGCTTTTACACACACATAGTTAGACACACACACACACACACACACACACACACACACACACACACACACACACACACACACACACACACACACACACACCAAAAATCATAGACGCACTGAAGAACTCTACTTTCAGCTAAAAGCATCACTTCTTCTGGAGATTTATATACATTTTGTAGGTATTGTTGTACTTGAAATTCAAAATATATTGTTTGCTTTAGCTATGTGCAAAGATTGATGTCACACACACTATTCATCCCAGTGCAGATGTTTACGTGTTGATGGCGGCCATGTCGCTGCATTGCAATAGGGGATCAGTCCCTCATCTTCCATTCATATATTCTTCCTTCCCTTCACCTCTTATCACTCTCCCTCTCCTGCTCTATCGTTCTTTCTCTTTTGTGCACATTGTCACACACACATCTTTCCAGGTAAACACAGGTGCGCACACACACACACACACACACACACACACACACACACACACACACACACACACCAACCCTGTTCTCTATCTCACCTCTGTTTTCTCTCCCTGACACCGCTCTACTCCCTCTCTGCGTTATCTGTCGTAAACCCCTACTCTCTCTCTCTCTCTCTCCCTCCCTCCCTCTCTCCCATATATACTCACAAACAGACCAGCGAACTCACACACACACACACACACACACACACACACACACACACACACACACACACACACACACACACACACACACACACACACACACACACACACACAAACACTTATTGGTGTGTCTCCACCTCCCTCCCTCCCCCCCTCTCTCGCTCTCTCTCTCTCTCTCTCTCCATCTCTCTGTCACACTTCCTCCCCACCTCCCTCCCTCTGTCTCAATCTCTATCCATCTCTTTCATCCTCTCTCTCTCTCTCTCTCTCTCTCTCTCTCTCTCTCTCTCTCCCTCTCCTCAGGGCGAGCGAGGCTGTTGGTCGCATCAGTTTCAGTCAGCAGTGACACTGCAGTCTCAGTGCATCTTTTAATGGCACACTGTAGTAAAGCCGCCTCTGAAGTGAGCCTATGCAGCATATTAGACGCACAAACAAACACACTCTCTCTCTCGCTCTCTATCTCTCATTCAAACACACACACACACACACACACACACACACACACACACACACACACACACACACACACACAGGAGAAGTAACATACAGCATGTCCCTAGTCAGACACATCAGGCAAAGCCATACTAAAAATAGCATTAATAAGCTTTAACCGCTATGCAGAAGATGCTCAGTATCCCGATGTTGATCACAGCATTTTGAAAATGCACCACCTTATATTCCTCATACAGCACAACATACAAAATACAGTAATACATACAGAGTAATGGATCCATATACCATAAGTAAACACAGATTAGAAGAACCAGAATCTATCTTCGTCACTAGTTTCATAAGATAAGTGTGTGTGTGTGTGTATGTGTGTGTGTGTGTGTGTGTGTGTGTGTGCGTGTGTGTGTGTGTGTGTGTGTCTTTCAAAATTCTCCTTATGCAATAAGAAGAGTAAACAGCATGCCATGACACATCGTTGCTCTGACATAGCGTCCTGTTATAGCAGTACGTAACATCCTTGGGCTTAGGATGCTGAATGCAGCTTGGGAGGAAAAAAAAAATAAACAAACCACAGACAAACAAGAGAGGTTGCAGCTCATGTTGCCCTCCATGTTCTCCAATGTTTTGCAGGCAGATGCAGTATTTTTTGTCATTTTCTGTGCCTGTTGTTTGGACAGATGCTGGTGGAAATCAGGGTTGAGGCAGGTGTCTGGTATTGGGAGTGCGTGTTTGTATTTGTGTGTGTGGGAGGTGAATCCCCCCCCCCCCTCCCTCGTCCTCCCACCATATGAAAAGCAACCAGTGAGTGAAAATAGAACACAATCCCAGGAGGGTCCCTGCTGTCCTCTGTTTAGCATGGACACACAGGGGTACACATAGACAAAAACACAGACACACACACACACACACACACACACACACACGCCCCCTTGCTCTCACTTCCATCTGCACAGCACCGCTGTCCATCTTGAATACCTGCTGGAGGAGAAACAAATGCAAGGAAAAGCATGGTACCTGTGTTAGGGGTCAGCCGTTCTCTCCTCCTTTTGTTGTCCCTCCAATCCACCTCTTATTCAGCTGTTCTGAGCCGAGGCGAGCTGAGCTGAGCCGAGCGTACAGCGGCGAGGCTCAATCCTTTTACCCTGCGATGCTGAAAATGGCACCAGTATTCCCTGATAGCGGCAGCCTGCCTGCCTGCTTGCCTCTCTCCCTTCTCTCTCTCTCTCTCTCTCCCTCTCTCTCTCTCTCCCTCCCTTTCTCGCTCTCTCTCTCCCTCTCTCTCTCTCTCTCTCTCTCTCCTGCTCTCTAGCTCGCCTCCCTTCTCTGCTTGTCTGCTGCCATGTTGAGTGCACGCAGGGCGAGGGGCGGGCTGAAACGAGGGAGGGTGGGGGTTGATGGTGGTGGAGGAGAGGAGGAGGAGGAGGAGGAGAGCGTGAGGGGGACTCAGGGGGATAAGAAAGCAATTAGAAGACAGCCCCTCTTCCTTCCAGTCGAGAATGTATAATGGAATTAGCTTGGGGGACGATGGTGGTGGGTGTTGAAGGGGAGGTGAGGGGGCTGTTGGGGTGCTTGGTCCTGCAGCCTCTGCTGCGGAGTCAAGCAGCCTGTCCGACAGGCACCGCGCGCATACGTGTGTTTGTGTGTGTGTTTGTGTGTGTGTGTGTCGGAGAGAGGAAGCGCAGATGGGGGGTGGTGGTGTGGAGTGATTGCCGTCGCACTGAGCATTTGTGTGTGTGTGTGTGTGTGTGTGTGTGTGTGTGTGAGTGTGTGTCAGGACTAGAAAGAGAGAGAGAAAAGGAGAGAGAGAGATTGGTGATGTACTGATGGGAGGGAGGGAGGTAAGGAGTGGTTGGGCTGTGGGACCACCTGCTCCTTGCTTCCCTCTGTAACTCTTTCTCGCCCTCTCTCTTGCTCTCTCTCTCTCCCTCTCTCACTTCCTCACGCTCTCAGAAGCACCAGGCAGAAGAGAGAAAGGGCGAGCGGCAGCTTCAAATCCCTTTTCTGTCTCAGGTTTGCTCTCCCTCCTCTTCCCCTCCCTCCCTCCCTCTCTCCCTCCCTCTCTCCCTCTCTCCCTCCCTCCCTCCCTCTCTCCCTCCCTTTCTCTCTGCCTCGGTCTCTCTCTGAGTGGGTGGCAAGGAAGCGGCATGTGTGTGTGTCTGGAAACACAACAGTGTGTGTCTGTGTGCGTGTCTATGCGTTTGTGAGTCATACTCTGAGTGTGTTTACTCATGTATGAAAAGAGAAGACCAAAAATGTGAAAGACAGCGATAGGAAAATATGGGGGTGGGGTGGGGGGGGCAGTGTGTTTTTGTGTTTATGAGAAAATTAGATAACAAAAGGAAGAAGGACATAGTGTGTTTGTGAAGGTGTGTCTGTGTGTGTGTGTGTGTGTGTGTGTGTGTGTGTGTGTGAATGAGGGAGATAGGGAGAGGGCGGTCTTTTGATGGAGAGGGACTGAGCCAGCCACTGCGTGGGGGAGATACGTGTAGGCCTATGCGTGTGTCACTGATTGTGTCATGAATGAAAATAAGGAGCAAGGGACGGGAGGGGGAGGAGGAGGGGGAGTGGGACCGTGATTCTCCTCCCATTCAGCCGTCTCCTCCCCTCTCTTCCTCACCTCCTTCTCTTGAGTGACAGATGAGGGACTACGAGCAGCTTGCTCAGGCGCGCGTCAATAATTAGCATCCTCTCCTTGTTTTCGTCTGCTGTGTCGTACAGAAAGAAGAGCTTTTGTCGCAACGCACCAAGCCGCCCGAGCGCAGCCCATCTCGGTCACTCTGAATTTCTCTTGTGCAGCCAAGGGTGTTTCATGGGCTTTGCAAGCGGCGCCCCCTTCTCTTTCCTTTATGCCGTACACGCAGTGGCCCGTGATCGCTCCTGGCATGCACACGCACGCATGCCAGGAAGGACAGATGCGTTGAAAAGCGGAGCACACGCAACCGTGGCTGCTGTTTTTATCACTTTCCACAAACACATTTGGGCCGGCGCGCATTGGCAGTCAGTCAGTCAGACGGTCACACGAGCACGCGCGCGGTGGTTCAAGGGCAATTGATTTGGAGTTTAATTTCTCTCCCGGTAGTCTTGACGCAAAAAGGATGCGCCTCCGTCTGACCTTGACGACAGACGGGGAGAGTTTTGTCTCTGTCGCCAGGCTCACTCTGAAGCCGCTCTGGTGCGCGCGCGCGCGCGCACGCACACACACACACACACACACACACACACACACACACACACACACACACACACACACACACACACACACAGCATCTTCACCTGGAAACGTCAAATCCTATGTACTAATATAAATGAGCTTTCTATCTGCTTTCTAATTATAGCCAACATAAGGCTATTCCTAATTTTAGCTGCAGCCGAGAAATAGTCGCCTTTCAATAATTCATGAGTTCAGACACAGAGCCTGCTCCTTACTGGCACGCTCATCGTCCATGGTGTCGCTCAGCCGGCTGAAAAACAAGGGCCGGTTTACAGAAAAGGGGCCGTGCATTGTTTCATTATACATGAGATTGGGTTCAGCTTGTGAAGTTCTCAGTAACAAATAAAAATAATCACGCTCACCTGATGCCTTAAGGACTCTGGCAGACAGATATAAGCCGCCACCTGGTTGCCTGCTCGGCCTAAAAGCTGAAAAACAACATAACGTCATATTAAAAACGAAAATGTGTTGATTAGCATTTGACAGTTTAGAAATAAGCACCACCAGATGCACTAAGCCAAACTAAGCATATACATGCTCAAAACATTTCGGTGAGCTGTCCTCCCCAGGATGCATTTGTTTTGATCAATGCGGATCCGAGTGAAGCGTGCTTTTGCCTACAGCGCTTGACATCAATCGAGATGACCAGGGGTTAAAACCGACTCCCTCTGAAGAAGCGTTTGAAAGCTCCTCTCATCTCAGCTCGCCATACGCTCTGACGCACAGGCCTGTTTGTGTGCCGTTTGTGGGGGTGTTAGTGCATGTTGCATGTTCTCAGGTGTGTTTTCCACTTAGATATAGCAGCAGGAGAGCTGTCCTCTGTGTGGGGAGGCCTTATAAATACTAAGAGGTGTTCAACAGTTTCTTTCTTCACACCATAACGAGATTCGCCCTGTCATTTGATGTCAGTGTCGTATTATGAAAGTGTTTCAAGGATTAGGTAGTCCATGTGAAGTAGGCTACTTATTTGTGAAATTTCTAAGTTTTTGCTGTGAATTTATTTATTTATTTTTGAGATTCACTACAGCTGTTTTTGTTTTCAAGAAATGTGTGTGCCAAGTTCGGGTGATCGGGGAGTGGGGGAGGTGTAAGGTTCAGGGTCATCGAGGATTCAACCACACACCTTAGATCAATGGGAGGCAGGGCAGGAAGGGGGTTGCTCTCTGTTGCCATAGAGACGGGAGGACAGTGGTGTTGGATACTGTTACTAGGCAGACAGAATGTGGGGTGGTCTGCTGCTGTGGAGGGTAAACAACATTTGGCTGAGGGCGAGAGATTGGGAATAGTGTCAATATTCCTGCTTGGATTATTTATTCTAATAAAAAATATTTGTACATTTGGTCAAAAAATGAGTTAATATTTTTTTAGTGTGTGCTATATTAAACATTTTTTTTTATTTTTTATTATATCAAAACAGTAAAATCTGACTTATGTAAACATAAAACTTCGACAGCAATGGCTTGTGTTATGGTCAATTTTGTCAAATCAATCAATAACACCTATTTAGTGTTGCCTAATCCTAGTGCACAACCCAGTGGTCATTGTTTTGAATTGCATTAAACGTTTTGCTCATGATGTTATAGCCCATCATCACACTGAAGCCCCGTGTCTGTAGTCTCGGTGTCCTTTAGTTTAAGTGAAGGTTAACAGTCAAAATACTCAAGGCATTGCTTGACAAATCAGCTCATAACCTTGATTTAGATCAATAAATCTCTCTAGAGCCGCAAGCCTATCAAACGTGAACACAAGATTTTGAGTGCTTAGTGAATAAGCCCTCTTGGGCCTGAGCGCTCCGCTCAGAGCTGCGGTACACTTCCGCCCTCTCCTGGGGAATAAACGGTCTACCTTCTTTTACTGTAAACAAAACAGGTGTAATGCCTCAAAGTTTACTGTTCTTTAACGCTTGCATTGATCATAAGAAGGAGATTTTGTCATTACAACAGTTTAATCTGTATTACCAACTGGTAGCAGTCACACGTAAATATTATAGGCTATGGTCTGTAATAGACATGAACATTCAGGCATTATTCAGTGTTATTAACGATTCCCAAGATTATCATTAACTCTGATGTTCTGAATTTCAGAATAACTGAAGCTGACCTAACAACTCATTTAGAAAACACATTTCTCTTTTTTGTCTGTTCTCAGAGAAAAGACACAAGGGTTTCGAGGGGGGGAGGGGGGGGACATCAAAGAGAGGAAAGGTGGACCTGAAAAACAGTAACGTCTGTACACAGCTGGAAACTGCAACAATTCTATTAATTAATTATCGTGTGTCTGTAATGTGTCTCCACCCTCCAGAAAACACTGGAGGAGCAGCTTGAGAATCACATGGAGGCTCAGATCAGCCGCCTCAGAAACTCAAGGAGATTACGGAAACACCACTAAAGCAAAATATTCTATTAATATTTTATATTAAGTGTTGTATGACATAACAATTTCATAGTATAATATGTCATAAAAAGGCATGAAAAAAGTTAGTGTAGTTTACCATAAAAAATGTCATAAAAGTATCTACCTCGTAGAAAAAGTCAGAGTATATTATGTCACGGAAATTTCATAAAAAAGTATACTATACCAAAAAATGTCATAGATTTATTACTGTTGTCAACATTGAATTTTTTGAACATACTATACTATTTTTGACATACTTTACCAAGACTTTTTTTCGACATACTATACTATCCTATAACTTTCTTATGATTTATTTTGACATACTATAGTGAGTGTTTTACACAGAATATACTATAACTTTTTAATACTATTTTGACATACTCTGGTGTTTTTATGACATTTTTTCGACAGGCTCTACGTTTTTTCTCCACATTTTTACTATGACTTCTTATGACCTTTTTGACGTACTATACTTTGACTTTTTCATGCCTTTTTTAAACATACCATACTATTACTTTTTTATAACTTTACGACTTTTTTAAAATATACAATTACTTTTTTGACATACTGTACTATGGTTTTCTTATTACCTTTTTTAACATATTATACTATGACTTTTATGACTTTTTAACAAACTATACTACAATATTTTATTACTTTTTTCAACAGACTATACTATGACTACTATGACTATAATTTTTAATGACTTTTTTTGACATACGGTACTATAGTTTTCTTTCTGCTTTTTTTCAACATACTATACTCTTTTAGATATACTATACTTTGACCTTTTTTTAAATACTATACTATGACTTTTTACATTACTTTTTTGACATAGTATATAAAAGAATCATAGGATAGTATGTTGAAAAAAGTCATCAAAAAGCCATGGAATAGTATCACCCAAATAGTCATAGTATAGTATTTCAAAAAGATCATGCGAATATTCATAGTATGGTATGTTGCTTGTCGCTTTCACTAAGTGATCATACACAGGTGGCATTGATTTCCTCTGACAATAACAGTAGGAAAAGTATAACAAAAGCAATATAAAACGCTTTTTTATTTTGTTTTCATTTGGCATCATTTCTGACTAATGAGTCATTTGTCACACTAAGCAGGCAAAGACATTAGACGTAAGCATACGCGGCTAGCAATACACGCAGTGACCTTGAGTTGTTTGTTTCTCTGACTGACCTCATAATTCAAAAGAAACTCCAGTTCTCTCTGTTGTTTTCTGCCAGCCTCTCTCCATTCACATCTCGTCCTCCACACGCCTTTATGAAGCAGTTTCATAAAGGACAAGGGTCACGCTTCCTGCTGAGCAAAAGACACAATAAACAACTTCTAAAAAAAAATTTAAGAAACTTTCATGAATGTGTCGAGTGAAAAGGCACAGTGGTGGACCGACTGCTCGCTTGAAATAAAGTGTATAAAATAAATTTCAACGGTGCAATTTTATAGGGCTAGCTAACTTGATGATGTTTAACGTTACAAAGTGATATTGATCCAATATGATCAAACATTTGTAACGTTACATTAGCTAACTTAATACAGATTATGTCTGAAGACATCACTCGCATTCTGTTTTTTTAATGTCTTATGTCCTCAATCTTCTGTAGTTTGGGGGGTTTAGAGTTGGACATTGTAACGTTTCTGCTGAGCTGGTGGCTCACTGTTTGAATTGGTTTGAATAACAGCACCAGAGGAGAGAGGAGAGAGGAGAGAGGAGAGAGGAGAGAGGAGAGAAGAGAGAGGAGAGAGGAGGGGGAGTTGGAAGTGGACAAGGACCTTGAGCGGTTGCTGTTTCGGGCAGGTTCTCCTGCAATTTCTTTTTTTATATGTGGTTAGTTTTCAAACTTTAAAAAGGTGAGGGGTCCAATACTGCCTGCTGAAACAAAAGTGTGTGTGTGTGTGTGTAATGTAGAATATTGTTGATCCTCACTCGTTACTCCCCCACCCACACATGAAACCATGTCCACAGCCACCTACAAAATCAGAAATTTGTCCTCACTTTTGTTTTTATTGCACACTTTAATCATTTAGTAAACAGATCTTCACAGTAACAATGCAATAGCAGAAAACAGAAGCAAATCACTGTGCAGCGTTTTAGCTCTTCAAAGTAATTATGGGTATGTACACTGAGAATGTGAAAATCAAAGAACAGTGCCCGAGGTTCACCCTGTCGTGTGATGAGGCATTTTTAGCCCATGTATCACCCTCAAAGCACCTCTTTGACTCGAGCCCATCCACTCAGGCTTTACACCATTTGTAGCTCTATAAATCCTACTGCCAACCCAAAAACATTCAAGTACTGTAATTCTCTCATTGCACAGGTACCTGGTCAGCCAGTGCACAGGACTCTGAGGGGGGAACTGAATGGCACCACCTGATGTCAGAAATCAAATAGCTTTGTTGTTATCCTATCATGTGAACATAAAAATTGTATTTAAAGGAATGAGAATTTAAATAGCATCCAAAATGCTACGGTAACTTAGGTAAATAGATCCCAAAATATAAAGCAACATAACACAGAATTTATTTAACCGCTTTCATTCATTGTGACACACCAATAAATAGTCATTTGGACATGAAATCTCATAACAACTGTAACATACAAACTGTAACATTTCGCAATGCATTAATTGTAAAACAATATCATAACAGACAATTCTAGATGTTTCAGGTCTTCATTTAAGAATAGTACTGAATTTGAATGAAATGACCATTTAATGAACCAGCACACTGGTCTCTTTGCATTATTTTTGGTTTGGAAAATACTATTTTAGTGTTGTGCTGTTGTACTGCATGTTGAGCAAGCTAGACTTGCAGGGGAGATGGAACAAAATATTTAAAAAAGAGGTACAAATCAGAATAAGGCAAAGTGAGCGTACTGTTTGAACTACAGTGTCAAATATACTTGCACTCAGATTTATGCTGTTCAGAAGTATGTGATAACATTTTCAATCGGTCTGTGCCAAGACAAAAAAGCTTATGAAGTTAGTAAAGAGAATAAACTGTTTTGAAACTCTTATTCTCCTGGTTGTGGGTGGTTTGTCCCGGGCCTGACATGTTTTACAAAGAGAAAATAAAAAACATTCACACTTTTTCTCAACCTTTTCATCCATCGTAATAACTGATAAAGCTTTTGGTCTGGCCATATGCTGCCCCAGTCAGAGTACGTTCTCATTTGGTTATGTACTAATGTAATAAAACACATAAAACAAACTGATACCCTCCATATTCAAAACAAACAGGATAAAATCAGAACACAGCAGTGGTTCTTTTCCGTTCCATACAACAAAAATACATCTGTATCTAATTAATACAAAGCCTCTGTGTGAGCACAGTCTTTCATGGCATCTGTGGTCAGTTCCTTCTTTATAAACACACTTAAAAGCAGTTTACAGAGAGGCAATGATGGCAAGTCTTGGAATTCACTGAATTCAGCTTCATCTCAGAAGTGGGACTTTTGGTGCAATCCCATTGGTCGAACAGCCACAGACTTGGTCCATTGTTCATGTGTCAACGGTGGTTTCTGTCACCTTAGAGTCTCGCCCCCACTACCTGTGGCCTGGGCTCCTGTGGGTGGCTGTGTCCCCGACTAGATCTTCCTCCACCACATTACCATAACCTTCCTTCTCTATGCAGCCTCCCAGGACCTGCAGCACCAGCCGGAGCCTGCGGTCCAAGGCCTGGAGGTGACGCTGGATGAGGATCGGGGACAGTCGGTCACGGAGCAGGGACTCCTCCATCAGGGAGCTCAGCTGGTACTCCTCTTTGGCCAGCAGCTGGAGACGCAGGTAAGTAGATTTCCTCACCCTGGAAAAGGGTAATTGAAGAGGTTATTTTAAATTAAACTCGACTCTATAATATTGCTGTATATATTCATGCTATGATGACATTAAAAGACATATATTAGTGTATCGTTCTTGCCATTTTTTGTGAGACTTGTGTTTTTTTTTTGTGGTGTGTAAATTATTTTATAACTGCTGCGGTCAAAAATGACCCTCAGATAATCTTTGTACCTGGTGGTGTAACGCTTTCAGGGAAATATATACAAACACAATGTTTAACTTTTTCTAATGTTATGGTCAATTAAGCAAAAGTCAGCAAGTTCAAAAAAGATAATTTATGGGCCTTTAACACAAGAAGCACCAACGGTGACACTGCACTCTAAAACCCATTTCCACGCGCCCCTCGGCAAGCGCTGTGCCCAAAGTTCAATCTGGTTGAATTTTCAACTGCTCTCTGTGTGAAAGGCCCATTAGGAGGTTTGCTCTGCTGTTAAGCATAGTGGCAGGTCATTTTTGACCCTTATGACCACATAAGAGTTAATGAATTACAACATGAATCTGGAATCCACACAGGGTTCTCAGTCTAGCTGCAGATAAACTAGATGTAGTAGAGGTGCTAAAATTGGTACACTTTGTCCTTGGGGTGGTGCTAAAGCCACTAGCACGAGTTATTAAAAAACAAAAGTGTTACATCCTATAGCAGAATTGTTTTCATAGTAATACACCCATTTGAGGATTTTGTGTGGAAAGGCTGAAGGAAGCACTGACTGACTAGCAGGACAAAGAAACACTAACTCAACCAAGAGTACAGTAAGAAATTCCCCGACAACCAAAAGTCTGACCTGCAGCACTGGCTGAGAGGCACCAGGATGGACAGCTCATCATGGGAGTGTTTTCCAAAACTACAAGGGAGAGAATAAAGATCAAAAATGGAAGAGGAAATCATCACAAACACAATGTTGGACGTTGCTATTCATCCTATTGCTTCATTAATTCTGATGAAGCTTCTTGAGCTCCATGAGAAATGTTTAACGTGTGTAGATACAGCACATTTAAATGAATCAATCTATTAATACCTCAGAATTTGCAATGTCACATGTTTAATTAACTGATTTTCAACACAACCATTTTCAGTGGGTCAAATATTTTGCAGATGTTAAGACAAACACTTCAAAAGAAGCTGAGTGTCTTTACCCTCGTCCATTGTCTAGGTGAATAATGAAGGTGTCATTTCCAAATTTCTCAAAAGTTTCATAATGATGTCGATCCATGTTACCTGAACAAGGAGAGAGCAAAGTGGTGAGTAAATGTGAGGACACTGTAGTTAATTAACATGTAATTAAAAATAGGCATAAATATGCCATTGATTAATCTGTAGATGCGATATATATTTATATGTGATGTCATACACAATTTTCTTCTTACCCATTAAGAAGTCAAAGATGGTCATATCCATGACGTCCAGCAGTCGAGTGCCTCGGTCATACGGAGGAGTCTGCTTAACCTCGTCACAGTAATCTTGGTCCACCTCCCACCTGATAACGCATAAAAATACATGTTTAAAAAAATCATTTTATCCATATTTAGTCAGCCAAGTTGAAACCCTGACTCAGAGACGTGTGCTGACAGATTCACGAGTGTGTTGTTTCTTTACTCTGCTTTCTTGCGTTTGTGGTAGGAGCGTCTCCAGGGGTTTCTCCATGTCTTGCGTTTGGCCAGGGTCAGGTCCGGCAGGAAGGCTGCCAGCGAGCCTTCGATCTGGTCCGGTTTACCGCACAGAGCATGCTCCGTGGAGCAGTAGTACGAGCACTCGCCGTAGAAGCAGATGTTATTGGCTGAGGAGAGAAAACAAAAACACACTGATTTAGAAATTGTGTCAAAGAGGAAGCACTTAAAGTGGTTAACGCATCGCGACGTGGCTGAATATGAATGAGGAAGCAAACGTGGGGACATTGAGGAGAAAAGAGCAGTGAACTATCAGGGTGGTGGAGGTTTTCTTATCTCAGGTGCAGGGCTACAGAGTGCTGACCCCGCAAAGAGGGTACATTACAATCCAAGAGAACCTGGTCATCCTATAACACGTCTTCCTACTGAGATGATGTGACTACAGATACAACTAGCTGCTCAAAATATGGAAAGCATTTCATTTGAATTTTATATTTTGTTTGTGTTGATTGTGAAACAATGATCAAAGACGTGTAAAATCTTCAAACAAATATCTTAATTTATCTGTGTATCATTCTCACTCAGAAACCTGTTCTTGTACTTATTAGCTTAACTCTACATCAGCTACATTTGACAAAAACAGCTGCTTAAATTGTTACTTTAATGATATGTGTGTGATGTTCTTTGTACTATCCTGACAAGTCATATGTGATAAATGACCAGCTTAGCATAATATGCCTTCATTTGACACACAATTTAACTTGTCCTGTACTCCTGAGTCCATAGTTTCCCCCAATCACTATAAAGGATGAAATAATCCAGCAACAAAAAAAGAATGACAGATATTTTATTTTGTGTCTGGAAATTTGTGTCGTTTAGTTTTATTGAGTGGGTGATTATGGATGTGTATTTTTTTTCAATTAAAACCCTTGTAAGGCTTAATTGTGTAGAGCTTTTGAAGATAAGCTGATTTACAGTGCCACCCGGTGGTGACTTTTGGCTATGGCTTTCTTGATCACCACACAAGCAACCCCACATTCTTAGCATTTGTACTACCTTGAAGAGCAGACCAGGACATAAAAAACCCAGAATACCCTCAACTACAGAACCATAACCCACTTTGTAAATAATCCAGATTACTTAAAGCTGCAGTGTCTTACAACTGAAGCCAGTGTTGTTCAATGCTCTGTCTCTTAAGTACGAGTGATGCAGCCAAGTAGCTGCATTATTGTGTCAAGCAGCAGATGCCGGCAGAGTTTCTACCTGGTGAGATGAAGAAGGTCCTCCACAGCTTCTTATCACGCGTCACATCCCTGATCTCCCTTGTCATGTTGACAAGTCGCCCTGCCACGGGGGGCACTCGCCGGAAGTCAAGGATCCTAAAGAGAGAGAGAGAGAGAGAGAGAGAGATGCAAAGAAAGGTAATGATGAAATGATATCAGGATTGCCACAATTGCAGACTAGAAAGTCAGATCTAAATTTGTACTGTTTTACATGCTTTAAACTTTCCTTTGTCCTGAACAGATGCAGCTACAAAACACCTTCAGCCTCCTGCTCAGGTGGTTTTTAGAGCGTCCCCAGCCAACCAGGAGGGCTATGAACACCGAGCACCTACACTGTCTTTGTGAGCTGCTCTGACCCAGTGCTCTAGATTTCTGCACCTTTCCTGTTTGCATTATCCATCAATGCACATCACCTGCATGCCTACACAACAACAGGATATACTTGCGCGCCGCATACGTCCATTATTCTCGAAATAAAGACGGCTCAAAGAAAAAGTGAGACGTCAGGACACTTTCTCTTTACAGAAGAATCAATCCAGACCTGATCCGTATCATCGCAGCACACAAGATGTTTAATAATCAATTATCTTTGCAGCAGCATTCATTAACTTCCAACATCCACGTCAAAACAAGCGAAAAAAAGGTGTGTGTGTGTGTGTGTGTGTGTGTGTACCTCCCACCTGTCCCACTAACACACACTCACACACAGACAAAGACACCCTAACAATCTAATTTATATGTAGATGCTTGTGCTAATTCTACACTTTATGGTCTCAGACTCTTGTGCTTCCTTTCTGTCTCCGTCTCTCTCTCATTCTTTTCTGACGCTCTTATGTCTGAACACTATACCTATTCAGCCCCTCTTTAGCCTGCCTCACTGTGTGTTTGCTGTCCAAATGACCCTGACCAGTTTGAGACCGAAGCTTAGCCTCCTGGGAGCAGGCACACACACACAGACAGACCGGCTGAATGGAACAGAGTTGGCGAAACTTTAGCCTACAGAGGAACGCATTCAGGATCTGCAAACTGCACCGTCATGTCGGGCCCTGGCGACAAAGGAGCACCTGTGTGTGTGTGTGTGTGTGTGTGTGTGTGTGTGTGTGGGTGTGTGTGTGTGGGTGTGTATTTGCCTGTGAGAGCACACTCAAGCTTCTATTTGTGTGCACTCTGCCTATTACACACCTCTGACTCACAATGAGTTCACAAAGATGATAAATACAGTGTGGCGAAGAACAGATGGTGAAAAGCCCTCGGAGTATTTACTGGGAAGTAGTGATGCTGCCTTTTACCTTAAATCTTCAAGATTTAAAATTAGAAATCAAATTAACTAAAGTTGTAGCCTCCTACTCTTCATTCCTGGTTCAACATGAAGCCAGACAGTAGTAATAGCTCAGGCTGGTATCCAGAGGCTGCTGTGGTCAGGCAACTTGTCTTTAATTCATAGGCAACCCCGCATGATGCATACAATCTAAAAACAACCCCGCCCCCCGGCTCTAAAACCATGTCCTGGTGGTAATGGTGTGTCTGTCATTTCCTGTTTGGCTCCATCTTCCTGCCCACGTAAACACATGTCGCTGACCTCATCTAACAGAGAGCGAGAGTGTGTATTTGTGATTATGTGTGAGGTAATTATAACGGCCTCAGCAGACCTCAAGACGACCCTCGCATAATTAATCATCCTCCCCCACAATCCCCAATCACCATCACGTTTGACTCTTCTCTCTGTCGAAGTTTTTTTTTCTTCACCTTGTCAGCTGAAGTCTGTAGAATTAAAGGATCATGTGGAGATCAATATACTCAGCAGCAAGTAAAGGAGATGATCCCAGTGCTCGGTGTGTTATCAAATCCTTCATGTACCAAATCGGCTCCCATTTAGAAGTCCGTTAAAGCCCACCTCCAGTTTATAAATAGTGCTGTTGTTTGTATGAACGGACATGTGCGACCAGTCATTCTTCCTGGAACAGACCGTGAAGGATGATTTGAAAACGCGCTTGGACAGGAAACAGAACTCTCAACAGAACAGGGTTTTGCAAGAAAAAAAAGATGATAAAACTGACCTGTCCAAGTGAAAAGCGGCAACCTCAGCGTTGTGCCTCTCAAAGTCGGAGAAGTAGAAGAAATCTGGAGGGGTTTCCTGCTCCCGAGTCTGCCTGAAAGACAGCGGTTAAGAAAACATTAAACATAACATCAGCAGGATCATTTTCAGTCAAGGCCTTTCATTTCTAAACTTTAGATAAGAGTAACAAGAGGAGACTCGATAAGAATGAACATTTCTACATTTATATCCGCCCTAAACTGAAAAAGATCTGTTAAAACTGGGGCCTTAAAGATTAGAAAGATGAAAATGTGAATTCATACAATGTGTGCAATTGAGAACTGACTTATCAGAAATGCGATGGTGTTATAAACAATATCGTAACAAAGGCATCGGTAAGGTAATTCAAAACATTATCTCTATATGACTGTGTGTTTCAATGTTAAGTATGCCATCTTTTGATTTGAGTTATTTCTGCTCCTCTCCACACCAATCTCCTCAGCTTTCAATGGATTTTCGTCTCCTGCGGGGTGAAACTCATCTCCGTCTGCATTCCTTTCTAGGACAGACCAAAGTCTATGTGGACAAGCTGGATGAGAGTCTTGCTCACATCCTGCAGTTCCTCCAAGCAAACACACACACACACACACACACACACACACACACACACACACACACACACACACACACACACACACACACACACACACACACACACACACACACACACACACAGACAGACAACCAGGAGATGTGAATCCCTGCCAACCAAGCCATGGATCTGAGTCAGGAACTGCTGGAGGCCTCTTTGTGCCTGCCTGTCTATCTGCTCGCTCGTCTGGCAGTCGGAAATTATCTCTTCACATTCGCACACTTGCTTTCTCTTTCTCTCACACACAGAAACATGCATACACACCTGACATTAACCTACTCTGCTTGCACAAATTCAGCTAAACCTCACACACGCACATTGAATCAAAGCTGCCACTTAATGTATGCCCTCCTGCTCCGCCCCTCCTCCCCTACATTAGTGTGGATTGGACCTCAGGATGCACTATTTTCAACCCTCCTTCTTCCTTGAATTTTCTCTGACAACAGAAACTAACATGTCCTATTCTTTCGCATGTCAAGGAAGCAGCCATTTAATCATAAATCGACTGCTGCTTTTTGGGACCTCTTCTTTCTCACCCAGAGCAAGAAGGGGACTAATGGTGTTCTTTTCAGATTTGGATACAAGATACTGTGTGAATGAAGAGGGGTGGAATAAAAGGGCCCTTGCTTTAAGAAGGTGACTTTACGAGTCAGAGCACTCGGTGCACCTGTGACGCACCTTGTTATCACTCAAATATGCCTTTTTATCAAAGCACCTTATCGTGGGTTGGTAATCAGTGTTGGTAAAAAAAAAAGTGGCTCAGTGGCACAAAGACAATTAAGTTTGAACACTGAGAGGTGAAATGGGTTTTTTTTCTTCACAATAACACCAACTCCTACTTTAATAAGTTACTCTCCATGGACAGCCAGTAAAAAAGAAAGTGAGAGACTGAAGCTTGCCTGCCTTCAGTCAGTTGCTATAATGATGCTGTTTCTTCCAAGCTATTCCACCATGTGTGCTTTTTTTCTTCTTCCCTGATTGCACTTCACGCTTTGGAGAATGTGTAACATAAACCTGACTGACATGCATTACAGGCTTTGGTTGCCATGGTCACCAAGATGTAAAATGCAATTTCCTGTCAGGGAAGAAGCTTAGAATTTCAAATGTACGGCAATTGCAGGTTTGTGGTGTGAAAAGCCATAACACAAGAACACACACTCTCAAATACGGGCACACACACACACCCTTTATGAATGAGTGTCCTTGACAATAAAAGGCGCTTTATCTGAAGTAGAGTGTGATTAGGCTACAGCAAACGTCCTGTAGTTCAGCAGAATCTTCAGGAGTGTGCGTGTGCGCTTGTGAGGCGAGGAAGCTGAACTGCTTGCCTATGTGAACTCAATTTGTGCTGACTCGGCAGTTTTAATGCTCTTTCATGAGCAGAGACCTGCACAGTGGAGGGTTATATTAGCGGGGTAGGAGAGGGAGGGGGGCAAACACAGCAACAACAGCTGTGGCCCAGACTCTGCATACACACTCCTTCTTTTGCAAACAGAAGTGCAGAGCTGAGCGTAATGTAATGCTAAATGAGACATTTTAAGGCATTTTAATGTTACAATTTACTTTGATGAATTGACCACACACTATGAAAGCGTTAAAGTTGTAAGACTAAAACTCACAGACCGGACTACGCCAAGATAGTGACCTGTCAATCACAAGGTAGCCAGGCCCTAAAGCACACACTGCTTCAAAGTCTATTTTACTCTAAATGTGACCATAATTTACTCACTGAACATAATTTTTCTAAACCTAACTAAGTAGGCTTGTTGCCTAAACCTAAGGAGATTTCCGGCAGAAAGGGCTTTCTGGCAAAAAGCCGTGAAGGCAACTTCTCCCATGTGCTCGTGCCTACTGACCCCTGACCCTGTCACATCACCACACTGCTCCTGCACTGCCCCTACCGATCATGTGTGTGTTGCATCTTGGCTTTCATTTCTTAGGACTTGAACAACCAACGCTCCAAACGGGCGCAGCCATCATGCGCACGCAATCTTTTAATTAAAGAAATTGTATCTCTGGCTTAAAGTTGTGACAGCACACATTATGTAAAAAAAAATCATACAATATATATATTCCCTACCGCTGTAAAGGCGTCTTGCTACTGATCCAACTTAGAGAACGAGAGAATGAAACAGAAAGGGTACATGGGAGATCTGTCATCTATCGGTAATCCACAGAAGATTTCAGCCACCCGCTGACAGGCGTCTTTGTCTCTGTCTGAACCCTCAGTCTTCTGTGTGTGTGTGTGTGTGTGTGTGTGTGTGTGTGTGTGTGTGTGTGTGGCTCAGAAGACATTGGGAGTACTTTTCTGTGAGATCTGAGTCGAAGCAACTGCAACATTTGTACACTCGCACACAAAAAGAAAAAGTACAGAGTTATGTAAGAACCATTTTTGTGTGGTTACAAAATGTTGCATTTCGCAAGAGACTATAAACTATATATATGTTTTAATAACAATGTATCAATTGACAATGTGAAAACAACTTGTCATTGTGAAAGGGGTCGCTCATAGTGATGAACCTACAGAGGAGTATGAATCTGTTGCTCCAGTTTGGTTTTAAGCAAAATAAACTCTGAAAACACATTGTGCACTACCTGCTGAACACCAAACATTTACCAGCTAAAGAGACAGATAGTTGGAGTAGAGAAGTTGGAGGAGGCCAAAAACAGAGCTAAAAGACTGGACTTTATTCATCAAGGGCCCAGAAACACGACTCCGTGTGAATAATAATAATGTTGCTCTGTAACTGCTGGATGTCTTCATCTAGGTGATGATACGTCAGTGTTATGTGTTCACAACTTGTTTCTGCTGCCCGAAAGTGGCAAAAAAGACAGATACGGCATGATGTAATGTGCTAATAGTATCTAAGAACACGGAGAACGAACCACTGACGGCAAGTTTTTTTTTTCTTTATGCAATTGCTTTGTAAATAGAATTTGAAGCCTTTTGAACTTTTATCACTATTTCTCCACTTTAGAACATGTTTTCTTTACAATCACATGGACAATACAGTGCCCTTGTGCTCTAGTCTATCTAGTCTATGATACAAAATATGTGAATAGAACTCCAAGGCAGCCAGCTTGTTCTGATCCATAACAAGTTGTTGCATCCTCAAAACAAGAGGAGGAACTGTAGTGGCCAAAGTGTACCTGTAAAAAGTTAAATGACTACAAAAAGAGAATAACTAATGAGAATAATAATAATACAATGTTGTCATGCAGCTTGCAGTCCCAAGAAATCTAGTTTCCCACATAAGGAGAAAGAAGAATAAAAGAACATTCAATAGATTGTTTTTTTCTTCTCACCTGCTCACCTGATTTACCAATTCTGTTTGGTCACCATGCAGCCAAATGAGATTCCCTCCTGCCAGCCCGACCCTATTTAACAGCAATTATACTGTAGAGCATCCAGCAGCTTCTCACCTCTCCTTTTTGCTTCCACTCATTCCTTTACTGAACTCATGTCCTTGTCGCTGTCATTCCTTCTCTTGCTCTTTTCTCTTCACCAAAGTATAAATATATATACATTTACCCTCTCTACTGACACTATGGGAAAGCAGCACTATGGCCTTCTCTACTGTGGACTAGTCTGCTGAGAGTCTTTTTTGCGTGCGAGTGTTTTGGAGAAAAACGAGTGATTAGTGCAATACATTCAGGTCACTCTTAGGTAAATGGCACCTTGTAGAGTTCTTACATCACCTCTCAAGGTGACAGACAGGTGGAGGGATGGCGGGCCAGATAAAAGATTGCAAGATAAAACCTCTTCAGCCTGGTGATTTGTGTCAGAGGGTGCTCGTCTGTCAGCAGCAATACATGCAGAAGTATCAGAGAGAGCTGTGTCTGTGTGTGTGGGTGTGTGTGTGTGTGTGTGTGGGTGGGTGTGGGTGTGTGTGTGTGTGTTTGTACGTACTTGTGTTTACATCTGCAAGCAGCAACATGCTGTGAGTGTATTTATACATTTTGTGTGTGTTCCTGACTGTGTGTCTGCTGATTCCTGTTTATTTTCCTCTACACCTCTTCGCTTCTCCCAGCGTCTGTATCGGGGAGGGATCTAAGAATTGTCCGAGGGCTCGAAGGTAGCTGTCGAGATTGAATTTCAAATCAATGTTACACAAGTTGTGTTCTAGCCTCAGCTATTTTCAACACACAGGGTGAGGAGCCGCCGGGAGGGAAATGCAAGTTATCTGCATGTGTGGGAAGCAGTATGGGTGATATTATCATAAGAATGCTGAGAAAAAGACTTTCCTTGAAGAAGATGGATGATGGCCTCAGTCAGTGCTTCAATTTAAAAGTTATTAGATACTCATGAGCTGGGAGAGAGTGTGGCATTGATATGAAGGCTCCTTTCTGCTGCATAGAGTATTCAGTATGTGTACTGTAGGTGTCGAGGTGCAATTATCTATTGATTGATCTTTTATCAAAGAAGGGTGCCTTGGGGAGTGATGTAGTTACATGAATTATGTGCATTCAAGATATGAGTTATTAAAATAAGGGTACATTATTTATACATTCAGGACCATTTTGAAGGAAATGCACCATCAATTACTGTACATGTTAGCAGGAATTTGTTCTTCATAGATGGCCACTGAGAATTCTCAATTCTGATCGGCTGGACAATAACCGGACACTGAGCTTTGACCATGCCTGTGAAAACTATGATGATCAATCAAATTCAATGTGACAATTACATCTCCAGATTAACGTAGTTTAAGGCTTAAAAAGTAAATCTTTAATTGCGTACAAATGTGTAGTTACTGTATGTCACAAAGCTACTTTATAAAATACAAAGAAAGCCCCTGTAATCTGACTTTCTCTTTAAAAGTCATCCAGTGTGTTCTGTTCTCTATCTTCCAATTATCTCAAACAGTTTAATCCCACTTCCTTCTCTCACAATTATCTCCAGTTCCTTCAGTCTTTTTTGGCTGTCTGACCTTCTGTCCATAATAAAACCTGCAGGCAGAAACTGAGAACTTGAATTTGGAATCTAAATGTACGGCTTTGAGGGAAGCTGCATAGCTGTGGGCTAGGTCACTATCTGTGACCACCAGAGCTCTCCGGCAACCCCTGAGATTACACAAACCCCTCAGAGCAAGTGTAAATTGTGTCGCTGTGTGTGTGTGGAGTCATGTTGAGTCACGATTGAGAGTCAAAGGGAGAGAATGTGCCGATCCAACTGTCTCATCTGGCCAGATGGCTGGGAGTCCCTGTCTGTATATGTCAGGGATCAGACCATGGCTTATGGGTCTGCAAAGCCCTGCTGCTCTCTAACTACCCTCTGTGTATGCAGACTGCACAGAGTGCTGGAAATAAAACACATAAAATATGATATGATGACTGACAGGTTGGGGATCAGGGACTACAACAGGAGCTCAACTTCAAAATATGAGCATTGAAAGCTCTGATCAAAATATGATTGTCAGTGACTGAAAGCCCTTTAATGCCTGGAGGGGGATTAGTGTAAATACAATAAAAGACACAGTACAGTAATACATAAATAGACCATGAATAATTTCACAATCCCTGCCCACAATTTCTCTCCATTAATTTGAGTCTTGGAACGTTTAGCAAGCACTTTGCATGGGAGAGTAAAATAGATGACTGACAGTTCTCTCTTTCATAGTGAGAAATAAAAAACAAACATTGTAACCTGTCCTAGAAATGTCAAGTTCCTCGAATGAATAAATATGATAAGCAATTGCACTCAGTTTACAACTAACACCTAGTTTTAGAGATCTCCCTCTTGAATAATGATTAATGTCAAATATGTTTCTTCCACAAAAAAGTTACCTCAAACACCCCAATACAATCCCTTAAAATTACATCTCCTTCTTCTCCCTCTTTCAAAAATACAGCATACATATGCAAATTCCGTTCATTTAAAAATGTTAACTGACAAACACAAGATGACTCCTGCTGGTTTCAAGTTTACAAATCACATTTGTGTAAGTTACAGGGTGGACTTTGATTGGCTCTAAACCCATTGTAATGTCACAAAATCCTGTTTGCACGTCCACAGATTAAAAATTTACACAGACAAACTTTCCCCTTTCAGCAGCTGAATGTGAAAACATCCTTCTAGTGTCAAACTAGCTCATACATCATTCTGTACAGTGAAGCTCAAGCATCCAAGTGAATTAACAATCAGCAAAACACTTTTTTTTTAAGTGGAGACAGGGCTTTAAATAGTTTATGAAGTCCAGGTTTTGCAAGTCATGCCATCGTCTCCACACCCAGATTGGTCAAGTGCAACTCGGGTCGCTAAGCTGTCGAGTGAATGTAAAATCTCACCTTAAATATGATTGTGTATACTGACCTTCATTTAGTCTGGCTTTGCGAGGATATTATGAAGTGTCTGGGATGTTGGTGCAGATGGAGAGTCAGTGTGAAGTCCATTTGGCTGATTAGTGTTCAGTAATGTGGTCAGGATTTTCAGAAAATCCCTAATGCTTGGTCAACATGTAGGATTGTGTACATATCAAATAATTCCCCAAGTTGCAGCTGTGAGGCTGAATCAAACTTCCTTCTACTCTGCTCTACATTACTCTTAAAGCTATTTCTGAAATGGCTGCGAACTTTCTTTTTTTCCCTTCTCTGCTGGCCTTAATTGACAAGTGTGACATATTCAGTCGTGTTCCCCTGGGCATATCACTCCACAGAGCTCAGTGTTTAAAGACCTGAAATCACTGTAAAGACCTGATGCTAAGCTGCAGAATTATATCTGGGCTTTTGAGATCCCTTCCCTACAATCATCTTAACGGGCTCCCCTGAGTCGTGAGTGCACTTGGAATTTGTGTGAAAAAAAAAAATGGAAATTTTATTAGTGTCACTGCACATTTTTAATTGTCACAAAGCAACATTTTAGGAAATGCATTAATTATTTTCCGTGTGAAAATAAGTGTTTGGCTTGCTACTAGATACGCATATTCACTGGTGGCTTTCAGTAAGAAGCGCTAGCAAATGGCAGCTCTCTGATATCAATAGACTAAATGTTTGATGACTCAACCGCTTTTCAATTGCATTTCATTCACTCAGAATAATCAGAAAATAAACCTCATACAGTTGATGTGACATTACAAGAGCTTAACATAAGGACTTTTTCACAGCAACAGACGTTGGAGAAAATGCCAAAAAAAGATTATTTTAGTCAGCATTGTTCTGAAAATTGATGTCTTTTAATTTTTTAAATAGTATCATTTTGTATCATGAATTTTTCACACTTTTTAAATACACATTTATATATATAGATATAATGTGTATGTAAAAAGTGTATATATAACAATAACAGCCTATAGATTTCGTTGATGTCTGATGAATGTAAATATATTAAATGGATGTATGTACTAAATATATTTCATGGTCACCATGGAAATGACAACAATGAAGCATTACAAATATTTGTTTTTTTCATTTTGAGCTTAGCCTCAAATATAACGTCAGTAACTGCAGCTTCATATACGTGAGAGGGATCTGAAGAGAATACTTGGCACAAGGGGACATTTGCATTGCAGAACGTAACATTACTCCAACCTGGCGGACTTTCATCAGACTAGCTGAAGCTTTGAGGGTACTGATGGATGTAAGCGAAATGTAGAGAACATGAACACTTTGTGCAAGGAAAGAGGGTTGGTGGCGGTTTGAAGGAGTTGGATCCCAAGGGAGTGACAGTAAGGCAAGCAAGAGGTCTCAGAAGACCGAGGCCACTTCTCAACTGGGCTGAAATTCATCTGTCTGTTTGGCTCGTATGATAAACTGAAGCCATACAGCATTTGTATTAGTGGTTATGTCTTGTCAAGTAAAATCAAGGAGGGTGGGCGAGAGACAGAGAAGGCATAATATAACCCCAAATTACTTAAAAAACAAATTCCTTGGACGGTGTGTTGCTAAGGCAGAATCAAAGACTCCCCACGTCTCACAAATCCTCTGACATGCCAACCAACATCTAACATTTGCCGACACTATCACTCATATGCGTAGCATGAGGTGAAAAAGAGTGATGCAAATACACAGAAAAGAATGATTAAAACTGTATTGATGGTGCAGCGTGGCAGTCATGTGCATGTACTGTAGGTCCATATACTGGAATACTACTGCTGTTTCTATGTATGCAATGTGTGGAGTGTGTGTTCACTAAGGGGATTATATATACTTGAAGAATGGGACAGATCTTTATGCTTATGCTTTTGTCTCCCTTCTCTCCCACACCATCACACACAACAAACGAAACGCACATCGGTTTATCCTCAACAATCAGGAGCAACACAGAGGCATTTATATTTACATATCCATCCACAGAGGATTAACCACTTTCAATAGCACAAGTCTGTGGCAATCCTTCACAGGGTGCGCAATTCATGACAGGCTTTGCACAGAATACGAACTATGAATTATGCAGAACATACACAAACATCAAGGGTATTCTTGGGTCAACAGCGGTTAGATGTCAAAATGTGCAAGCTTGGGGATGTTTAGAACAATAAGCTTCAAAATGTGTGTGTTGGCGCTGCATACTGACAGAATGGGATTCTCTCCTGAAGCTTTCCCCAGTTTAGTTTTTACAGTAATATTAACAGTATTTTCTTCAAGGCCGACCACCTGTTCCAAAAGACTCTCATAAATTTGACAGCAATACCAAACGGAACATCCTAACCAGGTTATCCACCATTAACATTATGTATGTAAAGATTCACTGGGAATATAAGCATGCAGTGGATTGTTATTAACAAATTTCACACCTAAACCCACCCGAGAGTGTTACAAAGAGCATTCACGATGTAGAAGAAGGCACTAATACACATTAGATCACAGTCCCTGTACAATCTATTCCAGCAGGAAATTCCTCCAAAAAGCCTCTGCCAGTTGTTTCTATCCCTCACAACTCCAAAAGTCGTGAAAGAAGGAGGGAGGAGTAAATAGGGGGTAGTAATGCTACCCCCCCTCCTCCCTTCCCCATCTGTAGTAATGCTACAAAGAACCCCTAGCCAGGTTCAAACTACATAATGTGGGAAAAAGTAAAAGACGGCTCCCACCTTGACATTTCTGTTCTTACAGAGGCAACATAAGATCAACAAAAAGTCTGCAAAGGCCGAGATCACTTCCATAATGAAAACAAACTCGATAGCGCTCCGCCTGTTGGGATCAATGGGGATTTTAAGAGCTTTCCCCGTATGTGTGTGTGTGTGTGCGTGCGTGCAAGTTTCTGCCCGCACACAAAATCAATGGGCATTACCATGAGTCTTCATCTCACAAGGACTGAGTAACAAGCGCTGGTATTCAGCATGACATGTAAGCTGAAGCTGATGAGAGGAGAAAAAAAAAATCCCAGTCTGAGCGTGTCAGGAAACTGCAGAAACTGCAGGTATAGCAAAACGTATTCTCTCCCCTCAGACTAAGGAGGATTTAGGAAAAGATACTGAAAGCAGCTACACTTTCTCAGTCTCAGTTCCCTCTGATTGTTCATGGCATTTGACTGTCATCTGAAAAACCTCGAGTAAAGTAAAGGGTGGATGCTGCCAAAGCTGAAGCAAAGCTCTGTTTATAGGACAGCTGCATGTTTTCTTCTTCGTCGTAAAATAAATTTGAGGTTATAAAAGGATACAAGAAATCTGTGACCGGGGCAAAAATACAATCATGTTCTCCTCTTCAGATAAAATTCAAAGCAGACTCCCCGAGTGGAAATTGGCAGATGAGAGGGCCAGAATGAGTGCTGAGGAAGAGGAGACTGGAATACCTGCCAAACTGTATAAATCATCCCTAAACTGAGAATCTTTGCTGAGAGGCTTTGCACGCAGGTCCATCCTCCAAGCTAGCCTGTGGTACAAGCCATTAAGATTTATTTGATTATTGCTAAGTAGTTGCTGAACAGCAAACACCAATTATAGCAAATTATGTTAAATCCTGGGAAGCATTAATTTCCAAGACCCACCATCCCAACACACATGCCCCTCTCTCAGCCAGGACATGGAGGATTTCTGTATGGTTTGAGCCAAGAAAAGTTAATTGGATTGTGTGTAAGCATTGTGGACATCCTTTATCTTTTCCCATCTGTTCGGGGGAAAAAGACAATCCAATTATGTTGACCCAAAGATACGAAAAACACACAAACGCACACATACGCACACCTCTCCAAAAATGCATATTGTTTAAAACCATGGTGACTATCACCTGCTGCAGCTGTCAGATATCTTTACTACTCCCAAAATGATCTTTCCTTCTCTCTCTGCCCTTCATCAGGCAGTGTGTGCCCCCTTAATGTTCCCTGGGTATAAACCAGTCAGCCATGTATCTACAAACACACATCTCCATCTCCATCACTTTCCCCCTCTTTCTTTTGCCTCCTCTCACCTCCCTCCTTCTGATTTCCTTTTCCTTGAAGGGCAATGTGGCTGCTGGCCAGTCTCTCCCTTCCCCAGTCTCTCCCTTCCCCATCTGTGTTTACTTAAACTGAATGTGGACAAACCACAAAAGCAGATGAAGACTGTCGGATGCAAACATGCACACACACACACACACACACACACACACACACACACACACACACAAGGCCACACACATACTGTAAGCACACAGCGGCAGATCCACAGAGGCTGTCGTTTATTTTTGATTATCTCTGAAGACTTTTACCCTAATTAGTCCGATGTGAGTCTTGTTAAAATGCCATATTCCAACAGCGCATGACTGATGACAGAGTGCCATTTGATTTAGTAAGGCTGTCTTTTGTTTTAGCTCCCTAATGAATGTGTTTAATAATTACCTGAGAAGCTTTGGTGTAGTCGTGACAACCTGTTCTGCTCAGCGGTAAAAGCTCCTGAAGTTTATCCATCACCACATTCAGCTCAGAGAGGGAACAGCTCAATTTTAGCAAGCTGTCAGTTATTTTCAATGCCGCTTCTTCTCACTGTCCCAAAATGGATTCCACACCACTGAGGGAAACCTAACTGCATAAAACTCAAAAACTTTGATACCTCGAACCAAAGAAAGCAATCTAAAGAGTCTTTCCAGAAAAATATTTTGTGGGCGAGGCCCCCAAATCAAGGCATGGATGTTTGTGCTTCGCTTCTCCCACAGCTGAACTTTTCTATTTAGGCCTGTCAACAGTCTTGTTGTGCTCAGTGGTTTGCGGTTAAATGCTGTTTCCTAAATAGAAACCATCTATCAGAGGCTAAGTGGTGGCTGAGAGATGTCATTGTGGTCACGAGTGGGTGATGGTGGTGAAGGAGGAAGTGGTGAAACCGCTGGAAAAACAGTTCCAAGAGTTGCATTTATCCTTGTGTAAGAGCTAAATGGGATGGAACGAGCCCAATGCACTGGAGGGTTTAAAGAGTTAATTTATATGTGAAAGGAATAAGGAGGAGACTGCTTACTACAACCAAGTATACATTTCTGACAAATTGATGTACTTTCAGTATTTATCAAAGACATCACTCTAAAGATACACTTCAGCACTTATTCTAGTTCACTAAGTGATGCTC
The DNA here is from genome assembly GCA_016806645.1 of Ophiodon elongatus. Taxonomy (NCBI): domain Eukaryota; kingdom Metazoa; phylum Chordata; class Actinopteri; order Perciformes; family Hexagrammidae; genus Ophiodon; species Ophiodon elongatus. The sequence continues at coordinate 3,615,952 of JACSYO010002129.1, forward strand.
ACAATGAGAAGAAGCCAAATGAAACAGTGGCTTAAATGTAGAAAAGCAAGAATCTGAGAGGCAATATATATTTTCTTTACTATTACTGGTCATACAGCGTATCATGAGGCACTGTCCATGCATCATCGTGTGGCGGCTATATTTTCTAATGTGACCTTTAATGTCACTGCAGACCGTGTCCCAATTCATCATCTTGTAATGATGATATGTAGTTGGTGCATTGCTCCTCCTTGTGTATATACCTCACAAAGAGGGGCAAGATAGAATGCCGTAAACATTTGTAAAGACATTTGTTGATCCCAAAGCATAAGGACTGCTGATTTTGGTGATCCCCTGACTTTTCTTACAGTGCTACCAGCCAGTTGACACATTAGTGAAACCCAGAGGTTCCTTTTGCGAACAATCTTCCCAGCAGCAGCAACACTGAATGAGAGTCTCCCTGCACCTCCAACACAGAGGCTCTTCTGTTTGCATCACTGCTGCCCAGATCTGCAAAAAGTAGGGTCGGAGGGGAGGGGTGACCCAGGCAAGCCCCTGGATCGGGTGGCCCGGTGATACCAGACCTGGCGACGGCAGTCCCTCCCACATCCTGCCCTGACAATGGGCAAACCAAGGCAGAACCCTCTACTGGTTTAATTGGTAGACAATGATTGCATTCTCCTCCCCCTTCCACGGGCCTCTGTCAGGGGGATAGGGGAGTCGCACATAGCCTAATTGCCACCTTGCATAGGACAGGCTTAGACATGTAAGGGCCTGGCCCACAATGGATATATTAACCTCTCTGCATGTTATCACAGTAGGCCCAAGTTTCAGAGCCACAATGCTCTCCCTTTTTCTCTCTGTCGAAGAACTGTTGTTTCATTCATTCGAACCTGGAGAGACATTCAGGTGGACTGTGATAGATCTACCTGGGAAAGGTTGTTATCTAATGACTGAGCTCAGTTGTAAGGGTTGGTGCAGTGCGTGTGGTCCCATTGTTAATGGGCAACAGTTGATTTAGTGACAAAGTAACAATGAGGCATGTGTGCTCTGTCATTTTCAGACTGCTGTAAGGAAAACAAGAAGAGTCATCCCCTTTTGGTCTGTCTGAGGCCAAACAATTATCCTCATTATACCTTCTGAGAGAGGCAAGGATTTAAAAACATCAGGGCCATTAGCAAGATTTTATGTAACATAGCAAGTTGATGTCTAACTTGTCAGGGTAAATTGATGAAATACAATGTCTTAATTGCAGATAGTAAATTCACCAAAGCACTTAGATGACAATTATTTTTGAATATCCCATTTAAGAAAATGCAGCATTCCTGATTACTCATTTACGATCTGGGACATTTTGTGTAATTTCAGCAGAAACTCCTGCTGAAGATACACAAAATATCCCCTTCATAAGTCATGGCTTGGGCTGCTTTCCCCGCCTCATAAAAAGAGATTCTTGTTTGAGATGTCTAGAATTCAGCTCCCGGAGGGAAATTAATTTTTAGCATTCCAGACATTTGCGGCAGCGACATTCCTAGCGGAAAGCTTTCCCCCATACAGTATTTTAGGCTATAATTATATGTTAGGATGGCTGAGCAACATAACCACACAAAGCAGTGAGAAAAACAGGTCAAGGAACCACAACAAGCATGCACAACTGCAAGAATGTGATTCACTTGGATGTGGTGTAACACAGAGGAGACACACGCTCTGGTCCCAACCACACAGCCACAGGCATGGACACAAATGCTCAAAAACACATACGTACACCGGTCTGCGTTTCACATATCAGGAGCAACACTATTGGTTCGAAGAATTAACACACTTCTTGATCTAGTCATCAAATATCCATCCTTTCAGCCTACTGTATGTAAATGATCGATTGTAGGAAACCTGTTTTGACTACTCCAAACCATCACATCACCAACCACCATGTTCTCACCACAAAGTTACACCCGTGTCCATAAGTAAACAATATAAATTGATATTCTGACTAATAAACAGTGTTTAAGAGAATCAAAAGTAAGGGGAAATGTTTGTTTCAAAACCCTTTATCCATTTTCTTTTACTTATACCCAAAATATAGGTGAGAACAATAGTTTGACATTTGGGAAATACGCTTATCTGCTCTATTGGCGAGAGTTAAAACATTGGTTAGCTTAGCATGAAGACTGGAAACAGCTAGCCTGGCTCTGTTCAAAGTTAACAGAAACTACATAACAGCACTTCTAAAGCGCAGAGATGAAAATGTTACATATCTTTTGTTTAATACAAACAAAAACCGACATGTAAAAATGACATGATGTGGTTTTTTTCTGGGCCGGGCTATTTCTTGGACAGGGTCAGTGACTTCCTGGAGTCTGCGGGTTGCCTGGCAACTGTGAAACAGGACCACAGAAAGTTATTGCGCAGATTATTCTAGCTACTGCAAACTATTACTTTAATATTTCTCAAATAAACTGTACATACAATGATACACAATGATGGCGAAAATGTAACCATTAAATCTACACTAAAGACAGACAATTTCAATATTTCCCTTAATTTCCTCTTTCAAATAAGTGTGATTAAACTGCTCATGTTTCTCACCTCATCTATTGAACTCCCTGTCCATAACTAGATTGTTATAAATAATAGCAATGATGACCAGAACTATAGAAAAATAACCCAGGTTGTAAAAAAGAATGGAAACTGACATAATGTGGCACATTATTTTGTAATAAAATGCAACACAGGTGTGACTGCTAATGATGGGGTCATTGCCATTAACTCAGAACCACACACACACACGCACACGCACACACACACACACACACACACACACACACACACACACACACACACACACACACAATTAGTATCATCACGAGCAACTCAGCTGGCCTGTAATCACATTATGATTTGGATACTCACAGCATGGCCACATTACACTGTGAGTGCATAAACACTTGTTAGACGGAGAGAGAAAACGGGGAGAATCTAAAAATACAGAGCAGCGAGGCGAGGGACAAGCCGAGGATTAGTACCGCCTCAGCGAATCAAACAAACAAAGTCCAAAAAGGAGCACGAACGGGAGGTGGAGACAGAGAGAGAGAGAGAGAGAGAGAGAGCGATGGACGGAGAGAATGGAGGAAGGGAGGGATGGTGAAGAAAAAACGTTACTTCCTCAGGAGCTGACCTAGTAAAACATTCATGAGAGATGTCTTTATGTGAAGTGTGTGAGAGTGGGGCGGGTGTGAGGGAAGTTTAAGGCTCAGGAGTCTAAAATAAGACAAAAAAGATTTGAGATTTGAGTTGGTATACAGGCACTTTTAGTGCCAGATGATGATGCTGACCTCTCGAATCAAGAATAGACGACGAACTGAGACACAGACAAGACTGACACACAGATGGAAAGAGGAACATGAAAAGATGTAACTTCTTTTTAGAACATACAGCCAATGGAATATGAATGAGTCAGTGGTAATTACTGTATGACAGATGTGAATGATATGAAATGACTGCAGAAGATCCAAACGCACACTTTAATGACGAGACATTAAAGATAATAAGCAGAACACACAAAAATGATTGACACTTCAATTAAAACATTACACATTGAAAATTTGCAGTCGACTTTTAGAAGACTTCACCAAGCTTCATTAAAACGTCTTCAGTAATGCAAATTCTCAACTGATATAAGTGTGTGCGCTGATGACGAAACAGATGTGACAAACCAGCTGGTTACACGACTGTTAAAACATCAGACTAATTAACTGGCTCATCTCACAGCCTACAAGAGTTCAACGCATCACAGCGCCCACACACTTACTACACTGGACACACACACACACACACACACACACACACACACACACACACACACACACACACACACACACACACACACACACACACACACACACACACACTTATAGACATGCATGGTTAACCAGATATAAACACTTCAAGTTCAAACACATGCAAACAACCCACATCATTTGCGAAGCAACGTCACAGTGTGGAGCTAAGAGATCGAGAATTTCATTACTTGGGGTTGTTTACATGGATGTCTGAAACAGAAAAAGTATAAATCAGAGCGTAAATGAGGACAAAAGAAAAACAGTGAGAACCTACATACATGGTAGAAAGCCGTGCTGAGACTATTGACATTGCAACATTATCTGAACTTGAACGACGCAAAACTCTTTACTAGAGTGAATAAAGGTGGCGAGAGGTCAGGATGGGGATGAAAGGGGTGCATGGAAGGGGGGAAAGAGAAACGAGGCTGTGTAAGATGAGCAGTCCTGAGCCACATTAGAACAGCTTAAAAAACAAATTAATCTTAAAGACCTGCAGAGGGAGTTGCTAGTGCCCAAAGCCTAAAGAAGAGCCTCTGGGTCTGGCCCTCTGCGGCTGCCTGGCTGAGAGTACAAAGCTGCATGAGAAACAGATGTTGTGAACGCCTGACACCGCAAAACTCTCACTCTGTGTGTGTGTTTGTGTGAGAAATATAGACAATAAAATGTAGGAGAGGGACGCAGCAGAAAATATCTGACTGCAGACATTATCTCCCAGAAAGCAAAAGTTATTTCCAAAAAGAGCAAATTACAACTTTACAACTACTGTTACTGCTGCAAAGAACAGTTACTCAAAGTAAATACCAGTCTGTTAAAAGCAAAACAGCTTTAATTCAAAACATCTGAGTACAACTATGGATAAACTTAGGGAAAGATTGTGGCTGTGGCAAATAAACTCTGGTCAAGGTATGTTTCAGGTGAGGCAAGACATTTGGTTTTAAGTAAGAGACATTTTGTGGTTAGGGCTTAAAAAGCAAATGTTAATGCAGGTCTGTGACGGTATGCAAACTCCATTCATTCCCATCCACCACACCCTTACTTTCTGCCTCACAATATAAAGAGGACATGACTTCCTGTACTGCACATTCATTTTGAGATGAGAAATGGAAAAATACAGATATAATTCCAAGCTTCTATACCACAAATTAACACGATTTAGCCTTGATTTAATCGTGTTCGATATATAATAAACAGTCACCCCTTTCTTCATTAAGCCAGAAAAAAAGGAATAATGAGGTTTTTGCTCTAACTATGCACTAATTGCATTCAAAATGTTACCTTTTGAAATAAATAAATGAACTACAAAATAAAAATAACATCAGTTTCATAACATCACCATGAAAAAGTCAAGACTAACTCCAATACAGATGTCAACATACTCAAACTGTTTCGTGACGGTTTTGTTGGGAAGTGTTGTACAACACGCTAAAGCAACTGTTTCTCTGTCTACATCTGTCAGACAGCAGATTTTCCTTATACATTTTACATTATCATGTTTTTTCTCTTCTGTTATTCTCTTTTACTTCGTTTTTCTATTTCTCCCAACACACATCTGCAAATATGGAATCAAGTCAAACAATAGTCTCTCATACACGCACAAATACAAACACTGAGATTTGAACACTGAAGTGGGGACACTCAAAAGAGAATCAAAAACACTCTAGATGAACATACATAAGAAGATACTTGACGTTTACACTTCTCTGCCAACAAACCACACCTCCTCACTACAGCTTGTCATTTATGTCAGCCAGGTCAGACAACTTGCTTGGCACCGTGAACTGCTCTGTCCCCTGCCAGCTATATATACTTAATTTAATCAAGAAGTGACATTGAGATCAATATCTTATTTACAAGTGAGACCTTAGTATATAAAGAAAACGACAGTGGTACTGACAAAAATATAGTGAGAAAATAGCTAGATTTTTATATATATATATATATATATATATAAATATACATATAGACAACAGCATGACAAGTTATAAATAAATTACTTTCTGACATATCCTTGGTAATAGCTGAATGGTCTTGTGTGACTCAATGGTGACGGCTGTGAGGACAATTTGATGTCAGGGCTATTGAAAACCTGAGGAGTCTCTCGTTGCTACAGTTCATTCAAGCAGAAAGGCTATAGTTACAGTTTACATAACCTATCAGCACGTGAAAAGATAGTTTTGACAACTCAGCTTTTTATAATACGCAAGATTGAGGTCAGAAAATGTCATCATGGTCTACAAGATGAAAAAAAGTGAAAAGATTTGATGTTTCATCACATTTGAAGTCTCTTTATTTGCTTCAAGGCTCTTTGACTCGTCAGGGTGGAAATCATTAGGGAAGTGTTAAATGGTGAGCGGTCGGGACTGAATGAGCTAGTTTTCTATTGTGTGTGCAGGCAAAGTGTGGGCTTGCGGTCATCACCTTCTGTGTAATATACCCACAGCTCTGAGTGAGCGGCTACAGCTGCGACTTGGCTCGCTGCTTGCGGATTTTCCAGTACTAGCCCCGGGTGATGGAGGGTGCACGAACTCCGTAACCCCCACAGTTAACTTCTCTTTGCAGCATGTGTGCAACATGTAAGTGTATGTGTTTCTGTCTGTGTGTGTGTGTGTGTGTGTGTGTGTGTGTGTGTGTGTGTGTGTGTGTGTGGGCCACAGCTGTGCGAACAGCTGTCTATAGTAACATGCTTCATTGGTGCACACCCCCAAAGATGAGCTCAGACTGCACCTCTCAAAAGTGTGTCTAACTTATGAGAGCCAGCGGCATTCTTATGGCCCTTGTGGGTGCTCTTTAGGGAAACAGTGTTACACAAGTGACTCCCAAAGAAGAGGAATACTTTAGTCGTAAAGGTCTAAGATAATAAAATTAGATGTTAAGACATGATGATGATAAATTCAGAGGGGGATTTTGTGTGTACGTGCAATGCATGAAATGTATGCATAAAAGTACATGTATATGTAAATTTACATTGTGCTTAAGTGCATATATATGTATGTAATCATGCCTTATTCATCCTTGAAATGAGATGTTCAGGTTCCAAACAATTGGATGTCTTTGGTTCATGATGAATCTTATGAAGCTCCATGTGATGGCTTTTTTCCATAATGTGAGACTATTTTCCTTTCATCTGGTTACTATTCATGATTATAACTGCTGGTGTGAGGACAGGGACAACTCAATCTGTGACATCTGTATCAGTTTTTATTTAAATTTAGACCACTGAGGCTTGTTATCTAGTTAAGAGTTTATATTCATATCGATGTAAAATAACTGACCCAATGACTTGGCCAGAAAAGAGTTGCACCTCGCCTGGAAAAGAGATAACGGAGCGCGATTCTGGAGGGGACACTCTGTGCGCCCACAACTAGCAGAAATAGGCAGTGGGGTAAGATGCATTGTGGGCTGGGCGGCAGGCAAAGGTTTATTCCAGGAGTGCCAACCCTGGCATACTAGACTGGCTTTAGGGACGTGGACGTCACCTCTCTGGCAGGGAAGGAGGAGGAGCGATACCAACTAGATATAGTTGGGCTCACCTCTACGCATAGCATTGGTTCTGGAATCAATCTCCTGGAGAGGGGCTGGACTCCAGCCTTTTCAGGAGTTGCCCAGGATGAGAGGCGCCAGACAGGTGTGGGGATACTCACGAGCACCTGTCTGAACACAACGTTCGAATACAGGGCGGTTCATAAGTATATTACGTACCAGAACACCCTATGCCAAAGCTCGATGATCGACTTTGTGGTCACTATCATCAGTTCTGCGGCCGTATGTCAAGTTGCATCTGCTGCGTTTGAGGATATTGTCGAGTGGTGGAAAGAGCACTTTTTAGGAACTCCTGAACCTGACCACCACCTCCTCTGTGGAGGAGGTAGAATACTCTGAATTCTCTTTGTAAGACTCATCCATATCCTTGGCAGAGGTTGTAGGGGGCGCCAGGGGCGGATGATATTTTCACTGAGATGCTGAAGGCTCTGGACATTGTTGGGCTGTCTTGGCTGACATGCCTCTTCAGTTTTGCATGGAGGTTAGGGTCAGTGCCTGTGGAGTGGAAGACCTGGATGGTGATTCCAATTTTTACAAAGGGGGATCGGGGAATGTGCTCCAATTATCTGGGTTTCATACTGCCCCAGGAAAGTTTATTCCAGAGTGCTAGACAGGATTCTCCGACCAATTTTTGAAACTCAGATCCAGAAGAAGCAATGCGAATTACGTCCTGGCTGTGCAACAGTGGACCAGTTCTTTACATTTGCAGATCTGTTGGAGGGACCATGGGAGTTTGCCCATCCAGTCTACACATGTTTTGTGGACTTGGAGAAGGCTTAGTACTGTGTGCCCCGGGGAGTTCTGTGGGGGGTACTGTAGGACTACAGCGTACTGGGATCATTGCTACGAGCCATCCGATCCTTGTTTAACTAAAGTGAGAGCTGTGTCCGTTTTCTTGTCACAAATCAAATACGTTTCCAGTGGCTGTTGGACTCCACCAGGGTTGTCCCTGTTTTTTATAAACAGGATTTCAAGGCTCAGCCAAGGGGAGGAGAGTGTCCGGTTTTGGGACCTCAGAATTGCATCTCTGGTCTTTGCAGATGATGTGGTTCTATTGGCTCATTTAAAACTTGACCTTCAGCATGCACTGGAGCGGTTTTCAGTGTGTGAGGTGCTCTGGATGAGAGTCAGTACCTCCAAGTCTGAGACCATGGTTGTCTGCCAGAAAACAGTGGATTGTACCCTCTGGGTTAGGAGTGAGTCAATGCCCCAAGCAAGGGAGTTCAAGAATCTTGTTCACGAGTGAAGGAAAACTGGAGTGGTCATGAGCTTCGGGTCGTGACCGATACAAGCGCCTGAAATGAGCTTCCTTTGTAGGGTTGTTGAACCCAGCCTTACAGATAGAGTGAGGAGCTCAAACAACCGGAGGGAACTCAGAGTGCTGTCCTTCTTTGTGTTGAAAGGGGCCAGCTGAGGTGGTCCGGGCATCTGATTAGTATGCCTCCACGACGCCTCCCTTTAGAGGTTTTCCGGGCACATCCAACTAGTGGACCCAGAACACGCTGGAGGGATTATATATCTCTTCTATCTCGATTCACAGGAAGAGCTGTAAAAGTGTTGCTGGGGAGAGGGATGTCTGGAATACATTGCAAAGCCTGCTGCCCCCCGACACAGCCCCAGATAAGCGGATAGTAAATGGATGGATGGATAGATGGGTGGATAGATAGATGGATGGATGGATAGATTAACTGGCAGTTCTTGTGTACAGGAAATAATTGTAAGCAGCAGGTGAACTCTCCAGCATCAAGCTTACCATAAAGACCAAGAGCCATCAAAAACACTTTATGAATAGCTCTGTTTCCTTTTGCACTTTATAGAAATGCATGCAAATCATTAATAAAATCATCAATCTTTCATGATAAAATCAATAACCAGAGCAGGGAGAGGCTACCTCCAGAGAACATTAGATGGCTTCAGCCCTAGTAGAATTCCCCATCTACAGAGAGGATCCATGGAGGAATGTCAGTCATAACCCAACTGGGGCACAGCAGATATGATGAGACCCTCAAATGAACTTTTGGTTATGAAACAGCCTGCAGATGATAAAAACGTAACAGCCTCTTGGGTGTTGCAGCTAAGAATCCATCCCCACTGGCTTTACCAGCGTTAGAGCTTGTCATAAGTGATCTGGTTCATGCAGATGAGCATGTCTCTTGATTTCCCACGGTGCTAAAGGACAGCCATGTGTGCCCTATATATATATGTTCTAGCACATGTGTTTACATGCAACGAACCCTGTGCGTTGATATAACAGCTCTTGGCACTACTGGGACATGCACACAACAAACAGGGACGATCAAAGTTATTTTTGCTATTCCTGCAATGCATAGACCATTTGGAACTGTGAGACTATCAACAAAATCAAAGTGAGGGGGGTGGAAACAGGCTTGTCAAACAGCGTGTGATGGAGAAATTAATTATTTCTTTGCATATCTGAGGCTTACACTTCCTCCTTCAATCCCTCAACCCTCTGTCTGACAAATCCAATTAGCATGACATGAACATTGTGGTTTTGTGTACACACCACAACCAGGATCTTGGCAGGGGACGGGTAGGATGGGGCACCAGGGACCTGAGCCAGACAGACACAGAGGTCTGGCAATGGAGGGTCTCTGCTCAGCCTATAACCTGCCTCCAGCTGGAAGACCCAGTTCCTTGACAGGTTGGCAGTGCTAACTGCTCCCCTACCCTCTGGTCTATCTCTGCCTGTCATCTGTCTTCCAACACTAGCCCTCTCTCTTTTCACATGCCACTTTATTCCTCTCCATCCCTATTCACAGCCATCTGATAGCCCCATCTTTAGTTCAGATAGAATTTGCATTCATATTTGTTGGCTAAAGATTTTCTCATGGTGACACCACTATAATTTATTGACTTTTTACTCTTAGGTAGTCAAGGCATTAGTGCGGAAACATGCAGTTTTGCATAAATTGACCTCTGAAAGTGATTTACAATATCCGCATCTAAGGAACTATATTTGTACTTGTGATTGTCAGATTAAAATTCTTGGGAGGATCAGAAACATTTGGCTGGCACCAATATCAGAGGACATACTTTTTTGTAGGCCGTCGTGACCTAAATTCCTTAACCAAAATGCAGTTTGAAAAACTAAACAAGCATCTTCTACCCTATTGTGGGCACACACTTTAAATCACCAAACACGATCATAGAGCTTGTCAGAAAAATAAAACCGAGCTACAAACTTTTTTCCCAGAGCTGCACAGAAAAAACATCGTGTGGAGGTGTCTGGCAAGCTGTCAGCTTGTGCAGTCTCCTGGTCCATGCCAGTGTACAGATTTGCATTCAGCTCAAAGGAGGCCTGAAACATCAAAGCCTCTTTGAAGCACCACTTGATGCTGCACAATGGGACAGGTGAAGAAAAAACAATGCAACACAGCGAGGCTCTGAACTACTGTACCCAGAATGCACCACAGATCCTAAAATAAAAGTGGGACACATCAATGCCATGATAGAAACAACACAACTTCATGATGTGTGTTAACAAAAGAAGAACAAAGATTATCTTTCTACATTATTTCGCTCAGAAAACTGATGTTTTTGTATTTCCGCTCTGAGGACTTTTGTATAATATCTGTAAATACTGGAGACAGATGATTGTGACAGTCAAATCAAAGGAGTTTGAATAAAATATGACTATGGCTAAATAAAGAGCTGCGGGAATCTGTAACATATAATTCAGAAACTGACATGTAATTACTGTCAAAAGAGTTTTCTGACAGTAACTGAGAAAGATAAGTTAAAATAAGTTTTACTTATATCTATTGTAAGAAATTAGTGCTTTTCTTATAGATTTTAATGGAGTGTTATGTATCCAATCCCTGCAAAGCAACATCATTAAAATTTTAAAATGACACGAACAATTAAATAATTTACTTTTCTAGATTCTCATAACTGAACCTGAGGCTTCAATCTTTCAATCAGCTACATGTATATTGAAAAGTATGGCAACAGACATACTATTTTCATTCTCAGGAATAAAAGTAAAATTCCTCACCTATCAAATTAATTCTCAAGACATAAATATAAATACATAAAGACATACACAATATATTTTGTCATGCATTTTCCCAACTTGACAACCTTTACTAAGGAACTCATTATCTGTGTTCTGAAACACAATGTCTATACAACAAGACATTGTATGACTGCTAATAATGTCTGACTTTCTCCTGATACTATTAATACTAGATGATACTCGGAGCATCAGCCCACGTGACCACACCTCGCAACACTCTCCTTCTTTAACCCATCCTGACATCACAGGACTCATGCATGGGCCCATGTTGTCCATGTTGCCTAGAAGCAGCCTGTGAATGCCTAGTCCAAGCAAATATCTATTCAAATCAACACACACACACACACACACACTCACACACACACACACACACGCACACACACAGGGTAATCTCTGTTCCCGTTAAATATGACTATTCCATTGATTGCCTGTTGTCGCCTTGAAAGGTTTGCATGTATGGACCCTACAATAGACGCTCAGCTCTTCATTGTTTGGACCATATAGTCTCTGCAGCCAAGTTTGTAAACAATGCCTTATGTTTTAAAATTCAGCCGCTTACTGACTTTGACATGAAATGCCAAGTTAGGATACAGAGAAATGACTCTGAACTGTCACTGCTGCTGTTTTTGTGTATATATAACGAGAGCTATAAAGTTGCACTACATTCCCGTAAAGAGGAGCTGAATAAGGGATACGAACACCCAATATTATGTGAAAAATGTTGCAGCCTCTCCATAAATCAGGCCCTGACAGGTAAAAGATATAATGTTTCATCATTCATTTCCAAGCTGATGTTGACCTAACAGGCCTGAACTTCTTATCCTCCCACTAGTGTGGCTTTGGCTGGTATGGTAATAGCCTCGGTTCACTTGAAATAAAGAATCACCACAAAGTATACTTGTGCACGTTGTCAAGATGTGACACTTTGAGCTTTCACAAGTATTAATCACCAGTTCTGCAAGAAAAACTCATACAGCCACCCCCTCTGTCTGTCTCCTTGTCCCTCTCCCAGGACCGTATACTCTCCACTGAGGCTCTCATGTAGAAACCCATTATGCATTTCATAGCAATCACACCAGGCTCCTGCGCAATTACTTCCAGTTGGCCTGGACGCTGTTTATTTGCGTCGGCATGGGAATTCATTGGGCAAAACTCAGACAGCTGAGAAGGAGGGTATTTCTTTTTCATGTGCCAAGCGCCTTTGCTAGCATATATGCCTCCCCAAAGATGTCTTGACGATGGCTCGATGCTCATTTTAATTAACACATAAGCCTGTTGATGTTAATTAAAAAGCAGACAAAAAAAGATCACACAGAGGGGAGAGCTGTATATCCGAACGCACCGAAACATGCAGTGGCAGTGCTTGGCACTTATTCAGAGGAGATTTCATGTAGCCCTCTTGAAACATATGCATTACAAGTGGGCGCATCAAACCAAGTGTATCAAACAGATTTTTGATGTTAGTTATTTTAGGGGGAAAATGTAGATTTGTGAAAGAAATCTGAGAAATACATTTAAAGCAGAGAAACTGTTTTTAGATGGGCACTCTGACACTGATAATATCTGCGATACCCAGATGATTTGGTGTAGCGTAATGTGTAAATGTAGTCAATCTGTACTACTTACTTCATGGGCTTGAACAGAGCTTGTCCATAGTTCTGGAAAGTCATGATCAACTTCAGCTGGGTGCCTCCTGATTTCATGGCTGAGAGAAAAACAATTGAGATGTTAGATGAGTATTTGAATCAAACGCATACACACACACACACACACATATACCCAAACACACTGAAATACACTTCCACATATGCACAGCTGTTTCATTATTTGCCAATTTGGAGGATGCAATTTTGCATGACTACATAATAGAGCTATCACATCTGCTGACCAATTTGCCAGACACTGTACAATCAAAGTGGCAGTTAGGGGGGGTGTGTGACTGAGAGACAAAAGTGGTGTGAAAAGCATGTGCTGACAACTACAGCTAGTTTTGAGTTTGATGAAACTGGAGATGGACAATTTGACTGAGTGTAATAGTGACTCTGTCTTTAGAACAACATGTCTCGCTTTGAGAGAGCCAAAAAACGCACCGTGATCGAGTGAAAGAAGTACCCTCATTTTTGGCACATTAAGTCTACGGACACTACAATTCAACAGCGTATTGTTATTGTGCAATTACATTTTGAAAATCCTCTTGTTTCAAAACTTGTCTGAATTTTCATTTCCTGAATAAAATAAAGAATGATCTCCATGTTTCCATCCATGTGTATATATGTGCACATAACAGACCTGTTCATGGCCAGATGTTTCTCTGTACACAGATGTGCTTGTTCATATTAGATGCTTGTGCACATTAGACTCTCCATGACCATTTCTCCTCTCACACCCACCAAACTGATCTCCATGAGCAAAACATGAGCCAGAGCACATGTCTCTGACTATCAGTCATGTCCACAGTGTCTCCCAGAGGCTAATGGAGCCTTAGCTTCTTGCCTGCCTTGCACTCAAACAAAGGCACCGCCAGGCCTGTCTAAATGCCTTGTGTTTCCGTCATAATGGACAGGCTTTCGGGGGATTTGCCCATTTATTACAGCGCATTAACTTGAGCATATTACACAACACAGCGCTTCTGCCTAACCCCAATATCAACATAAGCCCCATGTAGTGGACCCACTTACCGAATGGCTTGCTGGCTGAGTAGCTGGCTGCACAGAACTCTCTTTTTTGTTTATTGACTATCTTGGTGTTTCTCTCATATTGTTTATTTCCTTTTTCTCCTTCCTTGTTTGTATATGGCATCCCTTTATTTCTATTGTCTCTGCTATGCTCTGTCTGGCTCACTTTGCTTTACTCACCGCTGGCAAGCCTCCCATTTATCGTGACTCATTTTCAAAAGCTACTGTATTTTACATCCACTGTTGCACAGAGTTAAACCCACATAACCTGAGGTGAGCGCCTTTTCTTCACGACAGAGGATGGCTATTGAAAGTAGATTGGAAACAAAGCCAAAGAAAGCACCAAGAGCATTATGCATACACATGTGCACGATTTGCTGCAGCCAGGTCATGTGGATAGTGCCCCTGAGTAATCTTTAAACTTGGTACAGCTATACAGCAAACCTAAAATACTGAGAGATTGCAAACAACTGGACTATGTTTTAATACTGTGACTTTGAACCCATAAGCCACAATCCTTGAGGAGCTGACCTCAATTCTCTACTCTGTGCTGGACGTTTATAAAATTTTGTTTCTAATTGGAAACTACAAAAGTTAATCCCCTGGGAAAAACCCTGGCAGAGCTCGGCTGATTGTTTCTCTGGATTGAATCTGCACTGACATGTGATCAAACATGACTTGAACAACAGCAAACTTCAACAAGAGATTCTTTTGATTCTCCCAAAGGCCATCTGTCTCGGTATCTGTGCGAGGATGTATGGGCCTCTGTTGATCTAACCATCCATCTCTTGCTCTGTTTCTCCGAGCATCCACAAATTAATCGATGTAGTCTTTTCTAAACCTTCATGTTCTCTGCTCTTTCAGAAAGCTCCAGGCCTCGCCCACCACCATCACATTGCCCTCCCATCCCATGATGATAAATCCACCCTGCTCTCACCTGTGCCACCTCACGGCACTGTGCGTATGATTTATGAGTCCAGCTGGAGACTGAACAAAAGGCCACGGAGGGAGAGACACAGAGGTGGGAGGCTCTATTGCAGGGAAAATGCTGAACAGAGAAACTTCTCTGTTTTGTAATTTTAGTGAGACAGATATGAGGTGCGTTAATTACGGGGCACAAAAGCTGTAATGCGTACTTCCAGGCACACACACTGCACTGGGTTTTCATTTCAGAAGACAGACATGTGTTTTTATAGGTGTGTCTGGGCCCAGATTGATGGTTTATATATGATAAACAGAGGCGACCAAAAACACACAGACTATTAAGTTTAGGCTGAGATGTGTAGCATGAATGATGAATGATTGTGAGCTGCCAGAGGGACTCATAACAAAGAGATAGTGGAGACAGCGTCAATAAGAAATACAATGACACTGATGCACAAAGAGATAGAGATAACAACACGCCCCAGTGGAGGATATTTTGGTGTTCACTGTCCAGTTTTTATTAAGCCATTATAGCAAAAAATGATAACATATTTTCATTCTGAGATCTCTTTCACAAAGATCTGGTCAAGATGGTATCAGTATAATGAGAAGTTTAAAAAACTACAATAAAGTCATTTACAGCATTTACTTATAGCGGACCTGTCCCTTACAAAAAAACAGACAGTTGTCAAATAATTTGCAGAAAAGACTTATTCTTATTGGAATCTTTGCACCTTGACATATTTATTAAAGCTTCCCTCGATGCGCAAGTTCACCTACTGTTGCATATCATTTGCACTTATTAATCATCTGGTCTAAAAGCAAAGTGTCTACAAATAAAACACAGTGATGGATATTTAGGAATGAAAGCAATGTTTAGACATTCAGACTTGGAAGAGGGACATTCTTCTCTAATGTTCGCTCCATTTTTCCTGCCAATAAGTTTACCAGAAGATGTTTAGTGACATTTTTCAGGCATGTGTGATCCTTCTTTTCTACCCGTCTGTTATCCATCCTAACTTTCAATTTAGTAACACAGCACTTGTTCTCATTCAAAGTTTACGATTTGGTGACTGACTCACCCACGCTGGTGATCCTCTGTGTGACCAGGTCCTTCAGGAGGGCGTCCAGCACAAGGCTGTGTCTGGAGTACAACTCGTAGCGGTTGATGCCGATGTGAAAGCGTAACCAGTTGGGGTAAGATTCTGCGGTCACCTCTCCCGTTGGAGAGAACTCCTCCTCCTCCTCTTCGTTCCCCTCCTCATTGTGCCTGGAAAACCGGGAGAGTAGAGGAGGTTTAACAAGAAGTTGTGGTGCAAGCAGATTCCTTTAAGGTTATTTTTAGTCTTTGTTATTGATGGTTACAGTATTTGTTGCAGTCTTAATATAGACTAACTGTATCAGACAAATTCATGCTGAAGGTAGGCTTTTGGCACAGAGCACTTCAATCTATAAGACAATGATTTTTTTTTTTTTTTTTACATATAATGAGGTTAAAATGCAGCCTTAATGACAGGTATATAAAAAAAATCCAGCATGATTGTAACTTATAAATTGTATGAGAATAGGTGGGTGGAGGCAGCAGATTTATCTGTGGACATTATAGTTGAGGCAGAGAAAACGGACGGGTGTATGAACCTGTCTGCTGGTTGATTTGATGATATTTAAACAGTCAGACAAACAGACATGCAGATATGAGCACAGGCGTCTGTCTCGTGATTTACAGGCCTGCTTGGGCAAGAGCTAATTGAATTCAACGACTTCAATGTAGATATCGGATGACTTATATTTCTTTTTTTTCGGAGCAAACATGTAATATCACCTACTTTTGGTTCCCTTCTTCCATCCCATTCTTATCAACAGCCAAACAGGTTAAAGTCTGTTCACGGTCCCACTTGTAACCCTTTAAGTTTTAAACATTTCCATCAGCTTACCAGCCTTGGTTCCCGTTTGCTCTGGGATAAAACCTGATGTCAGTGTTGACGTTGAACAAATTGTCATCGTTTGTGATGGGAGGAAGGTCAACCTTGTAGAAAGGATGCTCAAACAGAGCGAACAGGCGGGATACGCCGTGGGCAGGCACTGTCCGACCCCCGCTCGCGTCTCCGATGAGCGGCTTGTTGTCTTCCGCCTTCCGCGCTGACGGTCTCATCCGCCTGAAGGACTCCGCTCTGTCCCCGGCTGCTGTGATCTTTTCCAGGGAATGCGATGTGAGGTTGGAGCTCGGCTCGTTGCTGAAATCCTGCAGGATTCTCAGCGTGTGCTTGTTAGGCCAGCCGGCTTCCGCCGCGGACATGGCGCGTTGCTTCCCCCAGCCCTGCGACTCCGCGCCCGGGTGGTGAGCGCACTGACAGCCGCCGTCCCCGCTGTCCGCTCCCGCCGCCCGCTTTTCTAGTTTTGGTAACAAGTCTATCATGATATGCATGGTGCACGCTACCAAAAACACCATGAGTATCAACACTCTGAATTTACGGAACAATATCATCTTTATATATTTTTTTCTTTTCTTTACGCAGTCAGGCTAATAAGATCTAAGCGCAGCGCACCTTACAGCACCGACATTGATGTCCAACACTATTATGCGATGACAAAGGTTGAAGATTTACTGTGATCATTGCACACATAATGTGTGTCAGCCTATGTTAAGATCTCCATGATGTGCTCAGTCTTATTTTAATATATATATATATATATATATATATATATATATCTTTTTTTTTTTTTTTTTTTACAATTGTCCAAATTCCTTCCCAGACAGGTGGACTGACCGACACATTGTGAGCTCTGGACACTTCACTGGCAGCGGCTCAAGAAGTGCTCTTCATTCATTGCCTTGTTGAACAGGATACCGTGTCAGAGGACGGACCCCTAAATAAATCGTTACGAATAGGTTAAGAATAACAGGAAGAAAAAGGGAGGTCTTGTTAAAAGCACCGATATTCTTCCTCAAATCTGCTTCCTTGTGTTGCTTCCAGCGCGGAGTGAGATGTCAATTGTGTCATGACTGAAAAAAGTAACAGAAGAGATTGGTATAGTCCACAGCCTCCCTTGTATTAATGATGAATTGATAATTAAAGAAGGAAGTATAAATTCCACAAAAAATAACAGCTGATCCGCTGAGATGCTTGGATGCTGTCCCGCTCTTGCTGTGTGCAAGCCTCGTTGAAGTCAAATCAGGGACTGGCTGGCAGGTGTAGGGATCCTGGTTGTCATTTGTCCCCCCCCCCCTCCCCTTCACATCGCCTTGTCTTCCTTCCAAGTGTTCATCCACGGTGGGTGTGTTAAATATTATGATCGGAGCCCTCCGAGCCCAGCCTCGGTTGCGTCACGAGGAAGAGGTTGGCTGCGTCTGCACATACAAGTACTGTAGGACGAGTGACATGAAAGGCGAGCTTCGGGGGGAAAAATATGTGGTCTGAGAGCATTTGTGGCTGCAACTCCCCTGCACGCAGCCAGAGGGCGTTGGCACAACCTGAAATACTATGCTGGCTTTGTACTGTGATATATGATCTGAAGAACAATGAGTATGTATACTACATGCAATTGTTCAAAGTGCTCAATAAACTTCAGTTTTTTTTTTAAAGTGGGCTCTGGAGGGCATGATGGGTCCTTGAGGATGAGCCAAGGGTTCAGCAGCAAACCAGGAATATTTGGAATTCATTCAGCATTTATGAGAGGCTGACACAAGGACAGATGACAGATATAGACTATTATATTGGTACCCAAAACAATAGTCTGTTTCTAGAGACAAAATAAAACATGCTGGCCAAAACACACACACACACACACACACACACACACACACACACACACACACACACACACACACACACACACAATCTTACACTGACACACCTACATAATTTGATGAACATAGATTGTTGGAATCTATATCAAGCTCCCAAGAGAAAAGGCAGCTGATTTATGAACTTGCACACATAAGCAGAAATGCAGGTAAAGGGCCAGATGTGGGTTTTTGTGGCCTCCTTCTCACATACAGTCATACTGTACCACAGGAACTTTAGTTATGTATTGTAACTCCAGATTTGAGAAGACTAGGCGTAGCCCTCCAAGAGCTGTCGCTATTGGGTTTATCCCTGTATGCACTTTCGCAGTCGTGAAGATTTTTTTGCTCGCCCTTGTGTTCTGTAATAGGCCCCCCTATGCCGCAATTGCAACATACAACAGTCGTGTGACCATAGTTCTGCTCCCAATTTAAACCAGCATTTTTTCAGCTAGTGTAGGTGGAGCCATAGAGGCCCACATCGTAGAGAACATAATCTAAGGTACAATATGCATGCAGCCTACTTATCCGTGATGGTCAGGTTAGAGGCACACCGTTAGAAAAGTGTGTAAAAACACCAGTCTTGCAACACTTCATCTGGCGCATTTAACACTAAATGAGTCAGGGAAGGCTCAGATACATCAGATACAAATGTTTGAGAGTAGGGTAACACGAGAGACATGGGATGATGCAGGATCTGAGCCTCTCTTCACACACATGCACTGAAAAGCGGAACGTTTACCCGCATAACACACTGTAGTAGAACGGGCTCTAGCTCCCTGGATATTGCGCACAACCGCGGGGGGGCGTGGGGGGCAACGCTAACCTGTAAAAAGTATTCTCTTTCAGCGGCTAGGCCGACAGCCGTTGGCCAATCGCCTTGAAGTGGAGGATCGCGCCGTCCGACTGTGCATCTCTGCACAATGGGACCTGCCAAGGTTTCCCCGCTCTGCAGCTGCACCATGTTTGCTAGCGATGGTGCCAGCAAAATGACCGTTAGATTATCTTCCTGAATGCACGCTGAAAGGTCAAGAATCAGAGGAACTGGGGAGGAAACGCATAAAAGAGAGCTCTGGGACAAAGTTTGTGGGAGAAGGCATCTACTCCTAGTGGACGGTAGTTTCCCGTGTTCATTAAGAACCACAGTATGCATTGTGCATTCTCTCGAGAGGAGAAATGATCCACCATCGCCTTCCCAAACTTGTCACAAAAAATCCGAACAACTGTGAGACATTGTTTAAGAACCTTGATTGTTTGTTTAACATGTAGAATTGTCTGAAAGCCAAAGAGTCCACTGTACAATTGGTTCACAGCAGCCGCAACACCATGTCGGGCCAGGGTCATTAAGTGGGGGGGCCAATGGCCCCTTTCCCATTTCCCACCCCCAAAGCATCTGGCTCCCTTGCTCAGATCACATTCATTTTTCGAACTCTACCTTCAATTTTTATTGTTTACACCTGTAAGGTTTTGTGACTGCCAACGTACTCAAAACCACGTCTGTGGTAGTTCCCTCTACAGTAGGTGTCTCCAGGACCTCATCTTGCCATGAAGACTCACACACAGACTCACAAGGTCAAAACAATACCAGCCTAGAGATAGAGAGAGAGAGAGAGATTTCTGAAGCTTGTTAATTGTGAGTTAATTTCACATTCCACAGTCATTTGATTCTGTGTTAATATCAACAATATTTGATATTTTGTTATTTTAATCAAAGGGTTTCTAATAAGGTTATTCGCTGTCCATGAACATGAATCCTCTTTTATGGAGGTTTTGCTGTCAAAACACACCTGTCTGCCTTCTCATAAGCTACTTTTTCTATTTGCTGATTAAGTGAAACACACCTTTCATTTATTTTTAAATGCAGGGGGACAAAACACTGACAGCAATTACTGAAGCCAGCACTTATAGCTGGGGCTGGACTAGATTTCTCTGAGACTCCACAGGATTAAATGAGTAGTGCCATGGAGTTCATTCAAGCTGCCAGACAGAAATATACAAACACACTAAGAAAATCTATTTAACCATTTTGTCACAAAGCAGAAGGGGTGTACAATGTCAGATGGGAAGCCAGTAATGTCAGCTCAGTGGAAACACAGTAATAAAATGAACAAATGATACATATTCTTTTGGCTTGTGTTGTGTGTGTGCTGCACATGGCTCACTAAGTGGGCCCGATTGGAACAGCTTCACTTGGCGTGCGCCACTTCTCCCAGAGGCACTGAGTTGGAGTTCATGCCACTGCCAGATTTGTGCATCTAAATAAAACAGAATCTTAAAGATAACAAGCAAACAAATTATTCTCTCAAAGGCGGCTCTACTGTCCCAATTCATCTTGTGCTCCAAACAAAACAAATTGGCATGTTCAGACACGTCGGAATCCACTGACTAAAAAGGTATTTCATTAATTATATAATTTGCTTGGACTCAAAGAGTATAAATAAAAGATTAACCACATATGATGGATTTTCTACATTTACGGAGCAGTCTGAGCCTGTGAGCATGCTACAGTTGTTTTTGGCACACAACATCAACGTGTATTGCCAGTGAGCAGAGCTAACCTATTTCAGCTGATGAAGCATATTTGTAATTGTTTACTAGCAACTGTAGTTGTCTCCTCTCTGAACCATTTGGCTCATTTTTTCCCCGCTGTCCAGAATTTAATGTTTAAAAATAGTTTTTCCTGAAAAGAGGTTTTGTTTTTACCCATTTTTGGCAAACAGTGACTAAGAGATTAAATACAAATTTGTGTTGATTGTGACGAAATTGCATCATTCATGCTTTTTGCAGCAAAGCAATTAAGAGCATTTATGGAAAGGAAAATTGAGAGACTCAGATTGCACGGCATTTTCATCTTAATGAATGTGGAAATATAATGTCAGAGCGTAACAAAAAAAAGTAATATGCATCCAATTGATGGGCCTAAAGAAGGCAACGACATCCCTTTTGCTTTGGATTCAGGCCATGGAGTCAAATTCATTTAAAAGTTAAAGTGCTCCAGAATGAGCCATAACTATTTTGACATTTTATTAAACATCAGGAGAGAAATGAAAATAGCAGGATGGTCTTTTTACATCCAGGAATATTAAGTGAGGCCACTCTGTATGTGCTCTTATTAAGTCACTACTTGCTAAACAATAAATACACATCTTGCTTTTGTCTTGGATGTATTCATTTTTTTACATTTTTTTCATGAAATATTGTATGAAGAAATGATCAACATTAAGTTATAGCATAAATACAACAAACCAGTCTCACATCACATTAGGGCCAATTTGTCTTCACATGTTACTAATCTAGAAAAGGTAAAGAATACATTTACGCCTTCACTACAGCAATAATCCACTAATGGATATGAGAATGTACTTCTTTTGTAATACGCTTTGCAGTGACTTGATATATTGATAAAAAAAAAAAGAGTTTGGGGCGACTAAAGCGACTAAAGATGGAGCAGTTCAGCTGCATGGGGATCCAAAGTCTTTTTGCATTTCATAGCTGAAGCTGGTCTAATACCATTTTGATTAGCCTTGGGTATTAGAGATGTGTTTAAAAAGAGATGGGAAGGGAGGAGAGGGAGAAACACATGAGCTACAGTAAGAATACAAAAATCAATATTAACTTTGGATTCAGGTCTGGCTTGGCCCATTGGTATCCACTGAGGAATATTTTGGTGTCTGAATGTTTGACCCCAGGGCTCGTTTGTTCCTCAGGTTGGAAGCAGACTTCGTAAAGTTTGACCTCACCAATGTCAAACTAGTCAGCAGGAATCAAGGTTAATTAAGCAATGCAACTTTAGCACCAGATTAAGGCAAAACACATTTCTTCATTCACAATATCTCCCTGGGAAACAATAATAATAAAAAATATATCCATTTTATTGCTGCGTTCCATAAAAGGCCATAAGCTCAGTCACATCAAGGTCATTTTTTGTAGCGGGATGATTTCAACAGCTAATTTCAACCTGAGGCATAAATGGCTGCACTAATGTCACAAGTATAGAAGTTATTATTGGGGAATAATGCTAGGAAATAATAGCAATAAAAATGTTGTTTTGACCAATGACTTGTCATTGGGCACCGCTCCTATGGTAAAATAAAGGAGGGTGTGGCCGAGCGAGTCAGAACTAGTGAGGGAGGGAGAAGAAACAAGTGTGAGGGAGAGTGTTGAGTAATGACACATTTATTCACTTGACTGAGAACAAGCTGAAAATGGACTTCTTTGGGGACATGTGAGGGACATTGTGTGAAAAGAGCACATCACTGACTGTAAGTGTCCAAATATTTCCACCTAAAGTGCTACCTCAGTGTAATTTCCTTTTACGAAAAACTATACTCCATTTTTTCTCTTTTTCTCCTTCATGTGTAACTTTGATGACATGCTTTCAGTTTCCAATACTGTACAATAGTGTCCAGTGGAATTTGCTGAATACACTGATGTTACGGGCAATACTACTATTACTACTACTTTTCTTATGTGTAATATGAATTTCAGTACAAAGCATCACTCTGACACATGGACTGTATTAGTATTTCATTTGGTAGCCTGTGCCAGTCACAGCACGACACAGAATTAGAATAATGAGACTACTGGCGTCACGCGCAGCGGTACAGTGGTCCTGCTGTGTTGATCTCTTTATCTCAAAGACTCAAAGAGTAAAATTGAGCTTGGGGATTTTAAATGAGGGGGTGGAAGGGTGTGACCTTGGAAGTTAAGGGACAGAAGGGATGGTTGTATGTGCTTTGTGTGATTTGGTGTGTGTGTGAATGCACTATTCCTAAAGGAGACATGGCAGTGTTACAGCAGCTGCCGGCCCATCTCTCATCAGAGTGCTCAGGTGGTGGATTCTTGTCTGTCCATCATCTGCTGACAAAGAAGTTGACACCTTGTTGTCACCCAAGGTCCCATTTCACACCACTATCAAAGGCCAGATGATAGATGTCTGCTTTTTCCTTTTACTCTTAAGTGACTATCCATATAAAATGAGCTCAGCTTCTGCATTGATGAAACTTTGCCATTTTATATGCAAATAAAATAAATGACAATCACAGTTTTCTATGTGGAATTGGTTGCCTGAGTTTCATTTCACAGTATAAACTGCATCTCAGGTAAACTGGGGATTTAAATAGCATGCATGTGTAATTGTGAGTGTTAATGTCTGTGTGTTAGACTGGTGACTTTGTGCTACCTTGCCTGCACCAAGAGCATGCTGGGATATGCTCCAATATCTTACTAAATGGTGGAGAAGAAGAAATTATGCAACTTGACAAAAGTGTGCAGCACTCATGTTTATCAACCCAGCTGAGAGATTTCTTTAAAGCAAAAGATACCAAAAGTGCAAAGTGAAACATCGAGAGTCTACTTTTCACTCTATGGAGAGCTTCCTCACTGACATCCGTTGTTTCTAGTTTGCTCTTGATTCAACATTTCCTGCTACAAGAATAACACACTCAACACCGAGATGTTTTTGTAGACTTCTCCGTTGTAGCCTCTGTTTGTGATTTAGGCCGATGCCTTCAAAATGCCTGAAGGCGTTTTCTCCACTGAGCCACTCACCTTTAAGGACATCGAAACAGGCTACACAAATGAGACAAACATATTGGCTATTGTGCATGTAGCACCTGAGACCTCTCAGTATCAAGACAGTTTTCCTTCCTAATTTCCTGCTCAGCAAAAACTCAAACATTGGAGCTAGTGAGTCTAAAATGATGTAAATTATTTGACCGAAAACCTATTGTGTGAAGTAAGTGCTAGTTAGTGTTAATGATCTTGCCTTGAATATAAAGAACTGTCTGCAAGACTATAAGCTGTAGAGTATGTGTTACCTTTTTCCCTGCTGATGTAGATTGATGTAATAATTTTACCTCTCTCTGATACAACTTCTCTTTGGTCACCAAAAAGAAGTTGTATCAGAGAGAGGTAAAATGACTTTGTAACACTGTTTATTGTAAACTTGCACTTACTGATTGTTAGAAATCAAACATCCAGTATGCCTCCCAAGAGCTTATTGTCTGTTCATAGTGGAGTCTCTTGACTAAACATCTTGGAGTCTAATTGTTACAACTAATAGCTGACTAATTAGGACTAAAGCATCATCTTTCCTTTATTGACATCAGATGCTAACACACTTGGAAGAGGAGCAAGATAATGGCTGTGTGGTCCATGAATCTTTTGATTGGTACAACAGAGATAAGCCTGCGTCAATTTATCCAGCTGTGTATCATGGGTCAGATTTGACCTTCTCTAGTGTTTCATATTTGTATGTTTTAGTATGTTTGTTTGTTTGTGACGCATGTATATGTGTGGATGTGGTCTCGCACAACAAAGGGTTGGTGCGTTTAGTCCGAGCCGACAACCTATGCCCTCAATTAAGCCGCTTGCCAACAAACAATGAACATGAGTTGAAAATAATATGTTTTCAATTTCCATTTGACTTATTAGTCATTACGCTTATCACACAAAACCTGTTTTAATGACTTTGAACTTGAACACAAAGGAGAAAGTGATTTATTATAGTTGCACCTCCAGCTCCTCATTCACAATGCATATTGTTAACATGGAAATAACAATTTCTGATGATCACGTTCAGCGGCTTGGAAGGTTAAATAAACACCTTGTCCAAAGCTATGACAACAATACACTAACAGTGAGAGAGGACAGGCATGTAACCACTCATTGTAGCAGAACAGAGTCTTATATTTCAGCAAGGTTATTGGTAAGCTGGGTTGCAGTGGTAATATGCTGTCATATTAGCTCTCTGGATGTCAGAGTGTGATGCCTCAGAGGGAGATCATGGTCTGTATCTCCTCCAGCAGGGCTGAAGCTGGAATACTGCTCAACCAAACAAAAGTAATGCGCATGAGTGAATAATGATGATATTGTTAGTGAGGTGTCACTTCCAATAATATATACTTTGGATATTGCCTTTAGCTTGCCATAGAGTCACAGAATTTCTGCCTTTGTTTTGGATGTCATAGGAATAAAATGCAGCACATAGAATATAATTATGAATTGCTCTCTATCGCCAATAATAAAATCGATACCATATCAATGTCCATCTAGTATATGGGTAGTTAATGGATTAATGCACTGTGTGCAGTTCCAGAGGTTGTGGGCATGGTCTAATCAAAGGTCAATGAGGTCATACGGTAGTTGTGCTGTGGCTATTGGATTGTAGGGTCAACGGGAAACGGGAAACTAACAACAGACTCCTGCTTTTCCGCAGAAGTCTGTTGTTAGTTTCCTGTTTTCAACCAACGGTCAACGTTGGTTTCTTCTAACCATGGCCACGAATGTTCCATACCTTAACCAAGTGGTTATTATTGTGACAACCATAACCTAACCAAAGCCTAATGTTAACCCAAACCATAATGTTTCGCTCAACATAACCAAGGAGTTTTTATGCCAAAACCTCACCAAACCTTAACCATACTGTTGTCACATCATACAATTGATTTATTTTTCAACAGTGATGTGTAACAGGTTTGAAAAGCACAGACAACTGTGATGTAGTCCTGCCGAAAGTAGCGTCAGATCAGAATGCATTTCTATTTGTCATTCTGGAAGTTGGTTACAAACAAAGTCGTTTAACATGGACAACTTGTTGAAATCCAGCAACCATTACAGTTTAGGGCACGGGTGTCAAACTCAAGGCCCGAATCCGGCCCGCCACATCATTTTATGTGGCCCGCGAGAGCTCGTGAGCAGGTGAGCCATGTAAAGGTGTGTGTGAGCAGGTGAGTCATGTAAAGGTGTGTGTGAGCAGGTGAGCCATGTAAAGGTGTGTGTGAGCAGGTGAGTCATGTAAAGGTGTGTGTGAGCAGGTGAGCCATGTAAAGGTGTGTGTGAGCAGGTGAGCCATGTAAAGGTGTGTGTGAGCAGGTGAGCCATGTAAAGGTGTGTGTGAGCAGGTGTTCCATGTAAAGGTGTGAGAGCAGGTGTGCCCCAGACCACATCTGTCACACATGTTTTTAGCAGCTCACAATTATGTGTTGTACCAGAGTTATGTTCCTCTTAACTGTGACAAAAAAAAGCTTTGCACAAAGTTAATGTAATAACGTGTGTTTGATGATATTTGTCTTTGTTATTTTCTTTAAAAGTTTGATCGTTGATAGAGTAATGTGGGTTTCTTAAACCTAAATCAAAATGATTTATGTTATAATAACAGAGAAATTTGCTTACATACATTTTTACATTTATATAGATGCATGTACTATATTTTTACACTTGAATAAACAATAATCAAAAGTCATTTAACAATATGTTAGGGAGTAGTTACATTTATAAATGTTTACAGTTACAACCGGCCCTTTGAGGGCAACCATAATGCTGATGTGGCCTACGGTGAAAATGAGTTTGACACCCCTGGTTTAGAGAAATTAAAACCACATATTCAGCTTGAAAATAGAATGCAATGCAATTTGCAAGTCTCAAAACCTGTTGTGGACACAACAGACAACAACTCTAAAGCTGGTTCTAAAGGAATAGAGAACAAATATCATGTTATCTGGGTTTATCAATTTTGATGTCTCTGGTTGAAAATTGGACACTTTGGTGCTAGAAATGGTGAGGGAGAAAAAAATAGCATTCATCCTCTAAAAAAAGAAAATCAGCTATTAGCTGCAAGTTACCTTGCTATCCACCAAAGTGATGGTCAAGGTCCAATTTTGACCTGAGTAGGGGTTACCAAAATTAAAGTTGTTTAATTTGGCCAGTAACTCTGAGATACCTTGACCCCGACTTCAGTGTTAAAGGTGAATAGACCACCCAACTGACTGACAGACAGACCAACAAACAAACATCACCTATTGTAAAAACAATAGATACAGTACAGTGCCTGGTTAGCTTGACATATTATGGGTCACCAGAAAGGGCAACCAGAAGAAGGCCAGTGTGATGATGTGGCAATCCTCTCTACTGATTTCATCGTACTTGCGGGATCTGTCTGCAACAGGGCAGCCACTGGCCCTCACTTCCTCCTCTTGGCTCTGCCTGATTTAACAGGCTGTTGGTTACAAAAGAGTTTGGCATGGCTCTAGTCCTGCTGCTGTGTCCCTCATGGGCCACATCCTGTTACCGCTCTTCACCCACTCGCTTGTTGACACATAGGTCATTGCAGGGCGTTGGCTATGCTTCCAAACATTCAGACTTAAAAAGACATGGCAGACACACAAATATAGGAAAACATGCACACGCTGAGCTGAGCTTGTCAAGTGAGCAACAGGCAGACATTTCTCTTCTCATTACAGTGCCTGTGTGTGTGTGTGGGTGTGGGTGTGTGTGTGGGTGTGTGTGTGTGTGTGTGTGTGTGTGTGTGTGTGTGTGTGTGTGTGTGTGTGTGTGTGTGTGTGTGTGTGTGTGTGTTGGCTCCTGCTTGTGGGATATGTTGTGTTGGCCATGACTTTTCCTCCTGGAAGCCCATAATTAGACAGCACTGGATGCTGGTGAGGAAGGATGAGGTTAAGGAGTGGGAGTAGTGGCCACAAACACTATGAGGAGCTTTAGAGGCTTGATTACAGAAGTGACACCCCCGCTGGACTTTGATGACACGTTTCCTGTGATTAGAGGAACTGATCGGTATCGATTGTAAGAGGCGGAGTAGAGTCATGTTTAATTGCATTAGAATAATTGCCTATTGATGGCTGAGGTGAGCCCTGTCCCTGATGATGGCGAGGCAGCAGTGTGTCAGATGTGAAACCGGTTCAAGCCACAATGCTCTGAAAGCTGTTTAACGCTATATCGCTGCAATGCATTTGAGGCTTTTTTCAGTGGTTGTATAAATTATAACCCATTGTTTTGGCACCATATTGTTTGCTGATGTTTCCTGATGCATATCTACAGATTGAATGCAATCCATCCTTCAGGTTTTCCAATGCCAACCAATTAGGCTTGAGTTTGAGAATTATCGATACATTTCCTTGTGACCTTTTGGTCACCTCGGGCAACTGTTGACTGCTTTGCAATTCCCTTTGCACCACCAATCCATCAATCTTCCACCTTCCTATCAAGAAATATAAACAAAACCTTATGCTAACTCGTAAAATATATGTGTTCTGCTGACTTTGCTGTTGATCACAATATTTATCATCCCATGCCTAATAAGTTTTACACTGAACACCTCAACTCATGCTTGATAAAAAGAAAATCAATGGCGGGCAATAGCAGAAAAACAATAAAACACATAACATATCCTGAGAGATGATGTTATACTGCACCAGTAAATAACACAAGTGTATAAATCATCAGAAATAACAGAGCGGGCACTTTTTGGAACCGCAGTTACATATGTGATTTGTGCTGTCACCGACATCTTGTGTCCCTGCCTGTTTCACTCTCGTTCTCATCCAGTGTTTGGGTCCTCGTCTATCGCCGGTGGTGAACCCAGACAACCTTGATCCTCAGCCAGAGACCGTGGCTACAGGGCAGGCAAGGCCGTGGAAAGGCACCCTGCTCCCGGGTCACTGTGGTCTGGAAGGCAACATGGAATCACTAAGTAAACAAGTGGTTTTAGTCAGGGGGCGGCTCAGGGCAGCCAATACGAGGGCGTGTGTTTGGTATGTTTGTGTGTGAGCATGTGCCAAGTAGTCTTAAAAGTTTGGACGGGCCCATTGCTTGCTGTCTCCTGGAGCGTTTTTAGAAAATGTTGACTGCTACATGTCTCAGCTGGGGATGCATGTTAGGATGAAATATTCATTATTGGAGATCATCAGGCCTGTATGTGTTGGGAGGTGGGGGGTGGAAGGGCTGTTTAAACACATCTCATCAATATCATTCCTCAGCATTGCCAGTGACAGGCATTAGTGTACCGTCAGAAGAAATTACTGTATTAAACTGTCCCTCATGCATATTCATGCTTGTTTATCACAATTGCAACAGACAAAATGAGCTCGGTGTCACCAAATTAACATGCAACTCAAACAGACAGAATGATTTTGATATAATCAGCTTAAGTATGACACTGTCAATTTAAGGAATTACTGTATGATGCAGCATTTGCATAATGTGTGTCCTCAAACAAATGTAACCACTTCAGATTATGTCAAGATGTTTGTTGCAACGTGATGAAAATTGTGACGTGTGTCTTGCTTTTAAAAGAAAATTCCACCCCCAAGATAAACTTCTAATATTGCATGTCATTAATATGAGAGGGAGTGAGGAGTCAAAGCTTTTAGTTTCGAACCAACACAGCGGAGATAGAATTGTCTCGCCTTGTTTTCTTTTTAAAGTTGCAGCTGTTCCAAACACTGCACTTATTAAGTGATATATCTGATGTGTTTTGTTTGCTCATGTTACAGTCAGCTGATGAAGTAAATTCCCTTCCCATCTCAGGTCGCCAGGACTGACTGAAAATGTTTCTGTTACTAAATTTGCAATGACAACATTACAATTATAGCATTTTTGTCTTAAAATATTTCTATAAAAATATCAAAAAGGAAATGAAAGAAATGAAAAAATCTAGAGAAAATGCCAGTAGTAAAAGAGTCAATACTTTTTAATTCTTACTTAACGACAACGTAGTTAGAGAAAAGAAAAAAACCCCAGAGAATTTGAAAATAAAGTTATGATATTTTGAGAAAAAAAGTCAACACGTTTAAAAAAGAATGAAGCCGCAGTGTTAAGGGATTCTTAGAAAACAAACTTTTGCATGTTATGCTTGAATAAAGTGGATTGGATTGTATGTTTTAGCATCTCCTGATAGTACGAGAGGTATATTTCTTGTTTCTGTGTCGCTTTGTGACCCCCAAAGCCTGAATATTTGGATTTTATTCTCTCAATCTCAAATGAATATTTTAAACACCAGCCCTAATACTCCATCAAAAGCAATAGACAGTTTGCACTGAAAATAAATAAATAGATAAATAGATACATTTTTTCCACTTTGAATTTTTTGAATTTTCAAAAGAAATTGAAAAAAAACATCAACAAAATGATCGTATTAATGAACAAATAATGAGCCTTAAGTAAAGTAAAGTGCCTGGGATTTATTTTCAGATTTTACATGCATAATCAAAGAAATCAGAGAGCTCCATTTTCAGCACTCTCACCCACATCTCTCTTGACATTTGGTCTTCTCTATGGTAAATATCAAAGTCTGGCTGATGTTTGTCTTTCTCATAATGTCAAAATAGCCCTCGTCAACTTTTGCTTGGCTTATTGCACATCTACATTAGATAACAGTTATCATAAGAGCACAGCAACATGTTAAGCATTTGTGTTATCTGCGCCTAAAATAATCTATAATGCTGTTGTGTCATTTCTTCTTAAATTTGTAGATGAGTTATCTTTTTAAAAGGGAATAAAGCAAGATTGTTACACAGTTTTGTTGACATGTGTGGATTGATGTATTCTAAATGACATAAGAAAATTGTAACAGGTGGAGTTTGAAGAGTATTATGATTTTGAAGCTGTGAAATGGATAAAGAAGTGTTTTTAGGATAATCTTTCATTGAAGAGTATTATGATTTCGAAGCTGTGAAATTGATAAAGAAGTGTTTTTAGGATAATATTCCATTGAAGAGTATTATGATTTTGAAGCTGTGAAATTGACAAAGAAGTGTTTTCAGGATAATATCCCATTGAAGAGTATTATGATTTTGAAACTATGTAATTAATAAAGAAATGTCTGCATGGAAATATTCCATTGCACCGCTATGATTTTGGAACTATGTAATTATTAAAGAAATGTCTGCATAGTAATATTGAATTGTACCGCCAGGATTTAGTGAGAGACACCCAAAATGACCAGTTGCATTGAACGCCTGGAGGCGTGGTCATAACGGCGCAGTGAGAAGGACACCGGAGACTTTTGTTTTTCTCGGATGCTAATGAAGACCCCCCAGACCTCCACACAGACAGGGCGGGGAGTTTTTGGCGCAACGAACTTTGCTCCTATCGCCAGGAGGGACGCTGCAGGGTGCCGGCTGTGCACCAATGGACGTTGCTTACTTTTTGAACCAATGGGATGATTTCACACCTTTTCGGGTGCTATATATTCGATGTGCGTCTTTTGTTCAGGATTCGACGGTGGAAGCGAGAGACAGGTAGCTGCGAGCAGACTGTGTATTGCGGAAGCCGGCGAATCCTCAGCTGAGATTTTTGTACTTTCTATCACAACGACTTTTTACTTTATTAAATGCACTTTATTATAACTGTTCGATCCACGACGTCCTTTGTTCATCCGGAGCCTTTCTAAAACACGACAAGTTGAAATAATAATATAGCAGAACTTTGTCAGGCCACTTATTTGTGTAAGTAGTAGTGCTGTAGACTAAATCTTGGAGGAAGAAGGAGTGTTTAAAAAAGTATTTAACTTACATTGATTGGAACACATTATTCAACAATCATAAGAGAAATACTTTCTATTTCCCGAGTTGTTATTGGTGTTGTGTTGTTCATTGTTACATTTTAATTCACCAAGACATACACAGCTGCTAAGCATCTACTAACAGTTGTGATGAGCACATTTTATACATCCTTTTATTTTTTTCTACAAAGTATCTGAGTAATTGAACAAGTGATCTCCCATTATTCTTTATTGTGCAGCAAATAATAATAATAATGTTAATAATGATAAAATAATAATAATAATAAGAATACCTAACTACCTCAGTCTTATGGCCACTGAAGCACAATAATGTGGAGGGATCATATGACTACATCTCTTTTCCCATAAATGCAGTCTTTTGTTTATGTAACTGTAAAGGTCAAAATATGATAGCAGCATTGGCTACAAGCCAGTAGTGCAGCAAACTATGTTCTCAGCCGCTGCACCATATTATTTTGACATGATATATAGGCTATTCATAATGTGTATAGTTAATATTTCAAACATTGCTGCGCATCATACATATTTCATGTACAACATTCACTAATGCATCTTAAATTAGCTTTGTGCAACTTACTGACACAATGGGAAATGCTCTCCACCCACAACCATCCTGCATGGTTGTCCTACATGAATGGCCCTAAATGCTTTTATTCACCAGCACTGTAGGCTGTCCTTATGCTCTGTGTCCCATTCCTCCTATCCCGCCGCCTCTGGCACAAAACTGAGTGAGCTGTACTAATGTTTCACCAGTCCACTGGGACTGAATGTGATAGACTGGACAATGAGTCAGGCCATAAGAAAATGTGTTTATGGCCACTCTGAGAATAGAAGCGCAGCCCTTTAAATGGACTGACATAATCACAAGAGTATTCCATAACGTTTTGCAGAGTAATGCTTTCTCGATGAAGAAGTAAATATAATGTAAGTAAGTATTTGGCCTCTTCAGATTCATTTTCTCAACTCCACTCTGCACTTAAACTTTGCTGGAAGGCACATTAGATTGTGTTTTTCTTTTTTGAACAATTCTTCGATGAGTGTAATTAGCATGTACAGATTCATTGAGGAACTTGATTACAGCTTTTTAAAGTCTGCAGCTGGTCATTATGCTAATCCAAGAGCCTTCAGTGTGTACTTATATAACCCTGCCACACAATGAGTGGTGTTTCATGATAGGGGAATAACCAGGAGTGAACTAAGTGCTCTTTAACTAGAAAACTCCTATAATTCTTTGCTGTGGGACTCAAAAACAGCAGGCATCACTGGCAAAAGCTCACATATGGTCAAGCTTTGAAGGCTAACTTTGTTTGTTTTTTTCAACCTCAACCCTATTTTCCCTTTTTTTGTGTGTCAAGTGACTAATGGGGACAACATTTTTTTGATATTGGTCCAATATTGAGGGATAACGCTGCAGACGGCAGCCACTAGAATCCATCAAAAGTGCTTGTTTTTGCTACTGAGAGTACTGACAGCAAGAGGGGCCAGGTTTCGGTTCCCGGCCTGGGCGGTCCTTCTGTGTGGAGTTTGCATGTTCTCCCCGTGGCAGCAGTTCCCTCCCACAGTCCAAAGCTCAGGTTATTTGGACTCTAAATTGCCTGTAGGTGTGAATGGTTGTCTGTCTATGTGTCCCTGCGGTGAACTGGCGACCTGTCCAGGGTGAACTCTGCCTTTGCCCAATGTCAGCTGGGATCGACTCCAGCGCCCCGCGACCCTAAATAGGATAAGCGGTTCGGATAATGGAATGGAACACAAAGCTACAGTTCCTCTACGCCAACTGAATCCAACACAAGGCACTCCTCTCTCCAACTCTCAGTCACGTTTTCTTCCGGCAACAAGTCACAATAACAAACACATTGGATGAAGCAAAATGAAGGAAAAATAAATGTTATTTCTCTGTATAGGGTCCTTTCCATAACAGACACTTATAACAAGCTGAGACGATCAATGGCAAAAACAAACTCTTTTAGTGGCAGTAAATTGACGCTGAGGAACTGGCCCAATATGGTCATAATGCAGCCCGTTTAGCAGCTCCCTTCTGTAGCGTTATCCCTTAATACTGGACCAATATCAAAAATTGTTGTCCCCATTAGTCACATAGACACTAAAAACATGTCAGATTTGGGTCTCGGTTGAAAAATACCAAAGTTAACCTGAGAGTCAATCATTAACTGTGATGAAGCAGCAGCTGATAACAGAAGTTAAACTACAGAAACCAAAAAGATGAATTGATTAATACATTACCACAGGCTGCAATTATGTCTGATGTGCTACTCTAAAAAACAAATCTATATTGATAACCCTCAAGGCTCAACAGAAGCAGCACAAAAAGCATTTTAAAAAATGTGAAATGATTAATAAAACAGATATTTTGTTCGATTGTTTTGCTTGATTTTATTCTGCCATACCCCATAAACCCTCCGCTGTGTCCTCCAAACAATTTCTATCCTTTGGTGGTGCTGCACATTCATTTAGTCTTTGGTCTAATATAGACCCTGTACAGCCAGAACAACAACAAGGTCGAACACGCACCCTGGTTACGTATTCACCCCAGGCTAATTTTTTTAATTCTTAAACAAGATGTGCATGACAGAGAATTAATTTTCCGCGTAAACAAGTTACAGTTTGGTACTTGGGGGTTGTTTGGCTGGCTTTTTTTGTTGGAAGCTGCACATGATTAATAATGCCGTCCTAAACCTTCTGTTGTGAGAATTAATGGAAAACAAAATGTGAAGATGAGCATTGGGTGTATGAGAGTGGACTTGGTTGTATGTGCGTGTGTTTGGCTAAAGACAAAGACCCACTCACTACGTATTTACCTATGCAAACACATGTGCCTTTGCATTGTGTCCTCTTGAATGTCATTGATGTGCCACACACCATGTGTCCCTCCACGCTGCAGATAATGAGCATATTAATATGTACATACCTAGCCAGTCAATGCCGGCCTGGCACTCCAATTTCACGGCCCAGTCTCGGGTCTTTGCAGTTTTCACAGCATAAATAAATGTATCTTTATCAGATGGAGAAAGAAAAATATAGTTCTGAATTATTAAACAGATACATGACTGACAGGTTGGCTGATGAAACGGAAGGGAAGGGAAACAGAAAAGGAACAAAGAACAAAATTGGTATAGTGATGTTGATTGATGCCAGAGATTTGTGACTTAATGTGAGGGGTTGATACAAAAAAATACTGACACAAATATGGCTCCAAGGGTTTTGGTGGAGTGGACAAAATTGCTAAAATTGCCCTTCAGTTCTCTATTTTCTTCCAGTTTCAAAAGCCCCAAAAGTTATTCCAGGCAATCCTGCAGCGTTACCTTTATAACTTTCAACACAAACTCATGATATTATTTGAAAGTGGAGCTCATCACTTTTGTGTCGCTGCTCTGGGAAGACAAGCTGTGTCTTAAAGCAGATAACGTAGAAAAGCTTGCTGCCTATTGAATACAGACGTACTCCCTGAAAGGTAAATATTTTGAGATGAGCTCATTTTCGGTAGTATCCGCTAATATTTGTCAGCCAGAGAACATTTACCGCTAAAAGTCATTGCAAATGTCAGAGAGATATAAAACGGCTCCCATCCAAGGAGCCGTCTGACAGGCAGTGTGATCGGGCTGGATGGTGGGATCTAGCTCTGTCCTAGCTTTACAGTATGTCTGTGGGTTTTCTGAAGCTGAGGCCGAGACATACCTTATATCTTTTATACATATTCTTTTTTAAATCAGATGTCAACACAGCCAATATTTTTTACCACATTGTAAGTGGAAGATATTCTTTGTGTTTTTTTTTTTTTTTACCTCTGCTGCTGTGAAACAAAATATACATTGACAACTTGATTCACTGCCTCTGCATCTCATAAGCATTTGATATGGAATTGAATCAGAGTTCTACATTACATTATATTTATATGATGGGTTTACTTCTCACGCAAGTTTGTTTGATATATTTCAGTGTTGAGGTGAAAAGCTATTCTGATTCCAATCATCATTTTAATAAAGTTTTCACAGCACTTCAAGGCTACTGTAGATAACTTTGTATGAAAAGAGACAAAATATGTTTGCAGACGTTTTTACACATACTTTTTCTTCTGCAAACAACAACAGTACACAGGTTCAAAGTTCTGGAGCAATGTCATTTTGCCAATCTAAATTAATGGAATCTTTATGAAAAGATAAACTTTTGATCCCAACAAGAGGAAAAATAATCATCTTAAGGGAAAGTGTTGTTGAAATGCAATGTAAACTTTAACAAACCACACATTCCTATTTCAGAAAAAAAATATTTCTTTGCCTCAAAACAAGATTATTATAGGGATGTCGGCAGTATTTAAAATATCAGAATTGTTCAGTAAAAATAAAATGTTGCAAGGGTTACCAAATATACCAGGAAAAGCTTGAGTAAGCCAAACCAAGATGTATTCAGAGGGAGTTTGTAAAGAGTATTTTATCATCAGCTGACTAATGTAATGCAGAGTAATGTTAATTTATTCCCACCAAGGACAATAAACAGGTGATGAAGTATAGGAAGTCAGATTCCGACATTTTAAGTCATACGATTAATGAGACTTGTTTCCTTTTTTTCAAATGATAAGACACAAAATATAACTGAAGTTAAGATCCAGCAGACGAAACAATCTAAGAAGAGGTAGGAGGCTGATGCAGAAGACAAACTTGTTAGGTTTTCATACAGTAGGGTGTCCATGTATTTACTGTGACCTATTTCATGACAAATATATACATGACCGCATTAATAACTCCAACCTTAATTTCCATTCACCAGTAGTCACAGTTCAAAATCTTTATTGTTCTAGTCTGCACAGGAAGTAACAATAAACCTCGTGGCTGCTTTGCAATGGTTAGCGACGCATGAGTCATACTCTTGAGAACATTTTGTTTCACAACCAAAGTAGTTTGCAATAAAAGGTATGATATTTATGAAACTACATGAACATCATTACCTACAAAATGCATTTTTAGTCCAAACACTTTGAGTCTGTGAGTCAGAACCCAGCTGCATTTCCCCCGTACAGCTTTCCCAGTATGTCATCCTAATCAGGAAACTCAAATAAAAACATAACCTACGCTGAAACATCACCGGTGATGTCAACACTCTCCATGACTACACAGAAGTTCATAGCAGCCTCTTGCAGGAACACAGCCTGTACAGCTTGTGAATAGCAGACAACAAAGACCTTCAAATCTTTGTAACCATGCACTGCAAACATTATGAAACATGAACACCCTTTCATTTCTCCTCCAGCTGTGTCATCAGGTATCAGATGGATTACTGATGTACAATAGCAAAGTGAACAAATAATTGGGGCAAATAAGTCGAATGAGTCATAACTGGTGAGAATGGGTCTGTGACAAATGGCATTCAGCCTCCTTGTACAACGGCATTGAAGATACGGAGCAACAGCACGATTTGAGAATCTCCGAGGCAGTGTGTCCAGCATTTTAATGCCTTCTGAAGGACAGTGTGGAATTGGCTTTTTGAAAGCACACATGGCAATTTGTACCAGCCTTCTGCATCAGGTTATATGCATCTACTCAACTGTGGACCACTGCTGTTGACAGTGAAATTCCATTCAGACCTGTATAATAAAACAAATAATCATACATATATAGTATATACACCATTCTTACATTTGTTTGTGTCGTTTCTTTATATTTTGCTTCGGTTCTATGACATTTTTTAAAAACTTTGGAACTTATAATCTTCGTCGAACTTTTTGTATCACGCAAGGAACATTTTATTGCATGGTAACAAATAGTTTCTGCACATAATAGCTTGTATCATGATCACTATAATAACTAATACCTGAATATTTGTGATTGAAAACAAGTTTACTGATGATGGTTCACATTCATTAATTAGATGCACCAGTGGACAGTGTGCTACATCTCCCAGGAATGAAGAGTTTAGTCCAGCTTATACCACCAATCTCTTCTTATTTCCTTGCTTTGTGCAGAAAAACAAATTATGGAACAGCGTTTCTAACTATCTTTTAAGGAAATCGTTTTTCACAAGTCAAAGTTGCTTCAGATGATGTCATACATGAAAATATCTGCTAAAGGCCACTGCTGTTACCAGAGGAAGGGGCTTCACTGTTAATGGAAAACACGGTCATAATCAGTAGCTAGTTTTCCCAGCCACTACTGAAAACCTGTTTGGTGGTAGTCTAAGAAAGTGGTATAACAAAGTTGCCAAACTGGCAACAGTGAAAAAGGGTTATAATAGTTTGAAGCACAGGTTCTCATCCGTCACTGTACAGCTTTTATTTACAGTACGAAACTGTAGCTGCAACATTTATTCATCAGTTCATGTTCATTTATTAGAATCTAATATTAGTAAGTAGTATCTAATAAGTAGTATGAACAGTAGTCATAGTAACTGTAATAGTCCCAGTGCAGTATATCATTTTGATGTACAGCATATTCGATGACTTTTTGTTCATAATGCATATACTGAAGTATGGATATAATATCTTAACTTACTTTTAATCAATACAAAACATTAGATAGAGTGTATTTTATGATTTGTATATGTTATGACTGTGTTGTGCAACATGTCTTGTAAAATGGGTAGATATAATTCAGAAACTATATGCATAATTAGCTCAGCTTTAATTTCCCCATACACTTTTAACATGTAAGATCTGTAAAATATGGCCGCTTAAATGCGACTCACTACCAGGCAACAGCACCCAAAATGCTTTGATCTCTTCATGCCGTCCTGTTAATGTATGTTTCGCAAAGAAGATCCATCGAGAGGACTCATCTACAACAACACGGCAGCCATATCTGGGCACAGTGAAGATCAAAATGGATTGGCACCTTGGGTATACATTTACATTTCTCAGAACACATTTGCACATCTGAGTGCGCGCCTGCAAATCTTGTTTTGCATCACAAGTCTCAGTTCATAGTTGTAGAGGTCAGACAAAGTCTTGATTTAATTTCCATAATACAGTATATATGCAATTAGATTTACACATCAATCAAAGGTAACATTACATGACCAAGGGAGTGGGCAGGACAGCAGAACATCTGATATCAACAGTTTAAGTCCTGAAGTGGGTTCAACAAAGTGAGCACTAATTGTTTAATGTGAATATCTGTGGTCAAAATGCGCAGGACTACCACAAGCTGCATTGGTAATCAAAGAGAAATCCAGATAATGATATCATCTTTATATGCCATTCTACGGCTCAAAGCAGCAACGTGTACCGCCTTTAGCACTGACCTTTCAGGAACCTCCTCTCTAGCACACGTATTTTACACTTCAAAGTCAGCAGTTAAATTATTCCAATTAGGCCTGCAGCGCTGTTCTGGTCGTACCAATCTGCTGATGAAAGAATTTGCCAAGCCTATCATTCTCCTTCAAAAACTCATTGCAGTTGTATTATAGATATTCATTGGACTGTTTAGGGGGAGGGAAGTCTGGTTGTCTTTTCACAGCCATGCGCAGAATTGAGCAGATTATCAATTGTTAGATTTATTGTTTTGAACATTTTCAACCAGAGGCACCTTAAGTGGTAACTGTGCTTCAAACAGCAATTATCCATGTGCGTGTGCAAAGATACATTACATGGCTTGTCGATATCCATGATGCATCTAAGATAAAGTTCTGTGATCCAAATACAGAGTAAAGACATGTCTTCTCTCGCTCTTAAATGAAAAACACTCCTGTGACTGATGGCTTCTGGAGCATTCTAAGATTTATTTTTACGGCACCAAACAGGCTGGTAAAGAATACGGCCAGATGGGATCTTATTGGAAACGTTTTACCCCTCATGGATTTTTAGACCGCTCTATTGATTTTGTATGCATTGCACCAAGGCTGGCTGAAATAAACGGCATGCTGTCTATGCCAGTGGAGTAGGTTTCTTCTACTCAGTGCTGACTCTCTCCTCATCCAGTAAGCATTTCATCTGCCTTTGAAGGAGCAGAACCAAGGGAATTATACAGGGGAAAATTGACAATAAAGGCTATTATGTCCGCTGTAATATCTATTTCCCAAACAATAATGTCAGGGAAGGGGAAGTAATGAGAGCGGAGCATTATTACCCCGCCATCTGCTCTCTTCCACCCCGTGTTCTGTCTCTTCTCTCTGGGCTGCTTTCTATTTACTCTATCTGGCTCATGTGCTCGCTCACTCTCTTTTTCCACACCCCCACACTGAGCTTCGTCTCCGTTAACCCCCTAATTTCCTCAATCTATTCTGTAGTCTTCACAGTCTGTACTCTGAGTTTTCCATTACTGCCCAGCCCTTGTTCGCCACATATGAGTATCTCTAGCAAATACACCTGTGAATCAATTTCTCTGTCATTGTTTTCATACAGTACACAAACATGACCGTCTTCCATCTAAAGGGCTTTTGGAGTTCATAGTGTCAGGAGAGCTTCATGAAAGATTGTAAATAATATATGTAATACTGTGGAAAATGCTACTTTTGTTCTCTACTAATAACATGTTGTTGTCTGGTAGCTACTTATAGAGACATTCAGTCACCTACAGATGAACTAAGTTCTAAACTATGCACGAGTAGTTTCAAAGCATCTTGGGTAAATGTTTTGTTCTTCCATATATTTTCTGTAGTTTTTTAAAGAAAGCAATTATATTATTATAGCAACATTGGGTGTCACCTGCCATCAATGGGGGGGGACTGTGACATGGAAATATGTAAAATGCATGACTGTCAAGGACAAATCAGCGTTAAAACAATGTTGCAAAGTTAGCCTGAGCCATTGCATTCTAACAATGTTTTTGTTATGCTTGTTATAATGAATAGGTCAATAACACATTGAAACAACATTAAACTAAGATAATACAGTGTTATCATAATTTACCTATAAACCTATATTAACGCAGGGGTATGGCTAAGTGGTGCATTGGGATTGGGCCTTAATGGGAGTTATTTTGATACTAATGAACTACTTTCAATAAAAGTGTGCAGTAAATTTAGACTTTAAAATTTGCATTTGTAGGTTTAGCAATGTTGTTGCATGGGGTGTAAAACAATATTTGGTACATTTTATAATGTAATGAAATCCAAAACGACGACGCCTGTGGCTGAGGACAGCTGGCGATGCTGGGATCATACTGTCCACATGTGAATCCCAAAATGCTTCTGATTTCCAGTGACATGCATGGCAGATCCGCTGCCAACTGCATGTGAATGAGAGGCAAAAAAGTGCTTAGTCTGCTAAAACACAATAAAAACATAGCATATAAGTGGAGTCAATTTAGCATTTAAACAAAAATAGTCTACCGTGACGATAGCAGCTCTGTGAAGCAGTACTGAGGTGCTTTGAGCCAAATGCTAACACGCTCAGAATGACAATGCTAACATGCTGATGTGAGTTGGTATAGCTAATGGATGTTCGCCATCTTAGTTTAGAAAGTTAGCATGCTCACATTTGCTTATTAGCACAAAACCGAAAGTCCAGCTAAGGCTAACTTGTAGTCTTAAATATGAATGAATACTATAAGTTTTATTAAAACATTATTGGTTTCAGGTCTTTTGGACTGCACACTGTACTGGTGTTCATGATATTACGCCCATCCTTTGTATCCATTAGAACCAGAGCTATGTGCAATGTGTTTGGGTAAACTGCTTTTATGGAGTATGTCACTGTCAAAGTTTCACTTTTCAAATGCTTTAATTCATATAATTTCACTGTCCGCTCTCTCTTTTAAGAGCATTACATGTTGGATATTGAGTGGGTACACCAGCACTTAGGGTGCCCTGCTGTCTCACCTCTGTGGAGAAAAAGGCGCTGTGACATTTAGGCCTCCGTGTTCTGCAGGCTCAGGGCCAGCTGTGACAGCCACCCAGGGAGGGTTACCTAGTGTGGGTTTGAAATGCCAGCAATCAGTCAGGTGGTTCATCGCAAGCTCACCGTTTTATTGTCGTTCAGTGGAAGTGACAACCTGACTTTGTCTTGCTCTTGAATTCATAAGCTGAAACACAGGCTTCTCGTCACTCAGCCCTAAAATGATTTCTTCCACATGACAAATTATTCCAAAAATATAATGTGGAAATAATGTTGCTTTTAAGTGTAATGGAGTTCTGAAGATTGCGTCTCTTCTTCCATGCAACCTACACAGGAAATAAAGGAAACGGTGACTTGTACATGTACTGTCAGAGTTTTTTTCTTTCTTTCCCTTTACAGTGGCCAGCATCCAACAACAGTCACAGTGGTTTCTGAGCAACCCAGTTAGGCTATAACCACGGAGGGGGAAATCCACATTTTACCACAGCTGACCACACACACCCACACGTCTGAATTCCACAT
Organism: Ophiodon elongatus; assembly: GCA_016806645.1. Classification (NCBI taxonomy): domain Eukaryota; kingdom Metazoa; phylum Chordata; class Actinopteri; order Perciformes; family Hexagrammidae; genus Ophiodon; species Ophiodon elongatus. Next base: position 3,658,350 of record JACSYO010002129.1, read on the forward strand.
CTTGGCCTCAAACACACATCAAGTCAACACAGACTTGTGACTGCACGTCACACAAGCCGAGACAAACAGCACCAACCTGCCACCCACACAACCCCAGATATTCAAGGCTCTCATTAGGCCCTGTAAAAGTCTAAACATACACTCGCGTGTGCAAGAGGTATGTCCGCACACATGCATGCACACAGGCTGACAAGGGAAATTAATGATTCATGACATACTGTACTGTGCACAAAAAATAATCTATGTTCAAATTGAACTTTTTAGAATATTATAGTAAGTATTAAAAAAGTAATATATATATATATATATAATATCATGACTAACGAGACACACTCTGCATCCTATCAAACACAATGATTCTGTAATACCATATTTCGCCCTCATGCACACAGCAGCACAAAGTCCCTTAACATGTGTCACCACCCTGTGACTAAAGCAAAGCTGTGGTTTCACAGTCATCGGCTACATGCAGGACAGACACCACAGTTCTATATTTATGCCACTTTTTTGTTTGAATGAACATGGAGCTCAAAGTTTACATGGTACAGTAACTCGTGTCAGCAAGCCTCACCATGGCCACTATCTCGAAAAGAAACGTTTTAAGGGTTGCCAGTAGAGAATTGCACAAATCTAGTATGTACCGCTATATTGATTTATATATGCTATATTGAATTTAGATGAGTCACCAAAATAAGATTGAGTTGTGGTTCATTCGTTGCCTCTCTGACACTCGGCTTCTCTGTGACTGATTCAGCCCTGTGTTTTCTGCTCTCTCATCCATGGGCTTCACACCTTCCACGCATGCACACATTGTTTCCACCCTATTGAAGACACTAATGCCTTTATCACAGCTCAAGTGTTTGGCGCCTCCTCCCCACCGACCCACACCAACTTCATCCTTCTACAGCTTTTGAGCAGAGCTTTCCCCTTGTGCCTTTTTGACAGAGAGAAATTTGTACACGCTTCAAGAATGCCATGAACGATGAGAGAAATGTTGTGGGCTGATGCAGACGAGAGCTAATGCGTATTTATTTCATTGAGTAGCGTTGCTTGGCGAAGCCACCGTAGCACATAACCAGGTTAATGGCTTGACAAATCAGATCTGTCAGACTATCCACACTTGCCACTTCTCCTTCCCTTGCAGGTAAAGAGAGAGATAAGTCACCAGGCGTGGGAGGGAACAGAGGAGGCCTGTACTACATCTCAGTACAAACAGAGGAGAATATTGGCAATTTGTTATACAGCTATTAACCTATTTAAAGACAAAAGTATGCAGCATAGCTGTTTATTTAAGCATAGAACATAAAAGTCCCTTGAATCCTAAAACACAAAAAACAGAACTGCTAGAATATACGCAGGTGAAATATCTTCAGTTTCTCTCACCAAAAAGTATCCTATTTCAATTAATCATGATGACAAATATATTTCATGAATATGTTATAACCTCATGGAGTATTTACCATTGCCATAAAAGGTTTCATAAGACAATTAAAATGGAAAGCACGTCCTTGCATTGAAACGAGCATTATGAGAAGCTGGAAAGGATGGAACTCCTGTGGAGGGGCTATATTTGGCCACCTCAGCATCTCTGTTGGTGCCGCAGCCCAGCATGGTGGTTTCTCTAACAGCCTAAACATTCCCTGAGAGGCGTTCATATTTTTAAACAACATGCCAGCCTCAATGGAAGCTCGGGTAACAATGGTCACTGGATGGATGCAACAGTAAAAGCATTTATCAATTGGTGAAAATGAGATAAAGCAATCCTGTCTGAAAAATATGTGTCTGCTCAGCAGATATAGAGACATATCTACAGTGATCAGAAAACAGGAAACAAAGTGATGACACAAGTTGCTGGCTCGACTCCAGAACTGCAAATCCAGGAGAAACAACTCAGATTCCGCCCAGTCCAAAATATCCGCCTGATCCATTTTTACTCGACAGGTGATGTGTCGATATGACAACATATGTTGTGCTGGTGTTTTAGGAGTTGAACAGAGCACGTTAAAAGAATATGTAAAGAACTGGCCTAAGACGGGAATATTAAGAAGAAATGCCATTTATGTAAAATGTATTTGTTACTCAAGGGGATCGTATCAAATTCTAAACTAATATTCAGCAGCCCAAATGCAAAAGAGAGGCCATTGAGTGAACGATTCAGAGATGTCGGGGTAGGATTTGTGAAAATGTTTTAGATTATTTGTAAGGTTTGAAGATTCACAATGTGTTGTAAAGTGATAATCGGAGCTTTACGTTACAGTTACGGACACAAATGTTCCATCACAGCTCTTCTGCTCACAAAATTTTCACCTGCTCACTCGCGAGTGTTTTTTCTTTTTGACAAAAGGGTATTGTATCATTGAATCACTAGATTTAATTGGTTACAATCCTTGTCTTTGGATCGGATCAGATATCGCTCCTGACACAATAGCTGTAGTAGGTGGCGATATAAAGGTGGTTTGCAATCTGCCACTAAACACTACATCTCAGAGGTCAATATTATCCTTTGTGTGACGGCCAGGCCGTGCCTCCTGTTTTCCCTTGTGTTTCCCTCTACCCCTGTGTCTCCTGTTTTCCTCTGTCTGTCTCTGTGTGTGTGTGTGTGTTGTGGGCGTGGCTCCTACCTGGTTCCCTCCCGGCTCCCTCCTGATTACCATTCATTCACCCCACCTGTCCTGTCCACCCAGCTGCCTTCCATCTACTCATCTACGCAACAGTATATGTACCCCAGTTTTACATCCACTCATTGACAGATGTTTGTTGCAACCTCTGTAGCTAGTTGTTTTCAGCTGCTCAGGGTTGTATATTCTGAGTTTAACCCTACTGTTTTCATTTACCTGTTCTCACCTTGTCTTCCTGTGCCCACAGTGGATCATCACCTCCTGCTTCCTAGCCTGCTTGCCTCGCCAGCGCCTTCCGCTCTCACCCCGCTCTGCCTGCCCTGCCTCTTTCTGTCGAGTGCCCCACTCTTGCCCTCTTGTCCTCGGTCCCCTGCTGCTCCACAACATTACCCCATTGTGTCCCCTGGAAATAAACCTTTTCACTTTATTTTTCCTTGTCTGCGTTTAGGTCCTCAACCTCACCCCGTGACACTTTGTACTCAACTATATTTCATATGACAGTTTTTCATTCCCTTCCTGTCCAGTGAAAACCACATATCTCCAGATGTGTTATTTTGAATGTTTGTGATACTCTGAAGGATGTAGTGTTCCTTGTTGGGTTGAGAACATATCCTACTTCTGAGCTAAATAAACTATTTAAAAAGCCTCTTGGATCATCACAAAGCTGAAAACTGAAAGGGAGAGAGAAACATGGTTCTCACAGGACTGCGACACAACAAACATACAATGATCTTAGAATATGATGCATTACTGTAGATTAAACAAACCGTATAAATAGTATATGAAGGAGTTAAAAAGATGCAACATCCTGAGACATCAGATATAATAGTAAAAAGGTATATTGTGTTATATAGCTAGCTACTGTGTCGGGAGTGATATCCGGCCAATCCAAAGACGAGGATTGTAACCAATGAAATTTAGTGATACAATGGCGATTGGGTCTCAGAATTGCTGTTTGCAGATGATGTGGTGTGATTGGCTCCATCAGACCGTGGCCTTTAGCAGTATCAACTGGGGATGTTTTGGCTTCGTTTCTGAAGAGTGAAGCGGAAGTGTCTTAAACTTGCATTCCCTCTACTGACCATCAGGGGGCAACTCCACTGGTTGCAAAAAGAAATCCTACGAGTCTACGAGAAAATGACCCTACTTCTCACTTGATTTATTAGCTCAGTAAACATTGTAAACATTTTATGGTGTCAATCGCTAGTTTCAAGTCTTCTTCAATACAGCATAATGTTAATTATGGACCCATTTAGAGAAAAATAGACTATAAAGCTGAGTATGCTTTAGGGCGGGCTACTTTGTGATTGACAGGTCGCTAACCTACCAGAGCCATTATAGGCATCACTACGTCACTCCTCCGTCATCCAAATATGGTCGCTTTCGTTATTTGGTTGCAAAAAAAGTCAACATGGCGGCGGCTGTAACCCATGATGGCAACGGCCAAATCGCCGAAACTCTTCTAAACTCTTCTAAACAGCAGTCCACAAACCAATGAGTGACGTCACGTTGACTACGTCCACTTCTTATATACAGTCTATGGGTCTTGCTCTAAAGGGAGGGGAATATGGGGCATGAAATGTACAGGTGATTTGGTGCAGTCAGCAGTGATGCAGTTGTTGTACTGACCGTTGTGATGAAGAGGGAGCTGAACTGGAAGGCAGAGCTTTTGATTTAGCCGTCCATCATATGCAGGTGCGCCACCATCATGTGTGAGGCTATGTTGCTAAGAGCTGAACACTCTTAATGCACACTTTGATTTCCACAACAAAGAGCCAGCTGTCAAGGTTGCCCCGCCTCCAGAGGACGGGCCAGTGTCAGTATCAACAGCGGATTTGAGAAAAACTCTGATGAGAGTGAATATGAGTAAAGCTGCTGGGCCTGATAACATCCGTGTACGAAGAACATGCGCCAACCAGCTAATTGATGTCATCACTGAAATTTTCAACATATCACTGTCACAGGAGAGTGTTCCCACCTGCTTCAAGACGGCCACCATTGTTCCTGTACCTAAAACGTCTACAGTTTCCAGTATAAATTAATACAGCCTTTTGGCACGTACTCCAATTCTGATGAAGTGCTTTGAGAAACTGGTTCTCCAGCATATCTAAAACATCCCAGCCAGCCTGGACCCTCACCAGTTTGCTAATAGATCCACAGAAGATGCCATCTCCACTGCCCTCCACCCAGGCAGTTTGGATTGGCAGCCACACCTCCTCTAGTGTTGAACACCGGAGTCTTCCAGGGCTGTGTGCTCAGCCCCCTCCTGTTCATGCTGTACACCCACGACAGCTACCCCAAACATGAAGAGGACTTTGCAGATGACACTACTGTCATCGACCGGAGTACAAATCAACAATCTTTCAGAGTGGTGCTCAGAAGACAACCTTCTACTAAACGTCAGGAAAAAGGAGACAAAGATACACCCCACTGTCAACATCAATGGAGCTAAAATGGAGCAAGTAAAGCAATGTTTCTGGGAATCGCCATCACAAATACCTGACTTGGTCATCACACATCTCCATTTTAGTGAAAACAGCTCACAAATGGCCATATTTGTTGAAGAAAATTCCCATGACAGGACAAGAGGGCTCTACAGCGAGTGATTAAAACCGCCCAGAACATCGTTGGTATCCATCTACCAAGCATCAGTGAAATTGGTGAGAAGAGGTCCTTGCAAAAAGCCCAAAGGATATTAAAAGACAATACCCAGCCCAGCCACAGCCTGTTCACCCTGCCTGTCAAGCAATACAGAATAGTTATAAATATGTTTATTCGCTTTCTTGCAAACAGATGAGAAGATTGACGTCAACCTCATGTCTAGGTACAATAAATATGAAGTTAGTTTGTTACCAGTTGATCCGAGCACATCCAACTGGTAAGACGCCCAAGGGTAAACCTAGAACATATTATATTTTTTACCTAACCTGGGAAGCCTCTAGGTTCCTGAGAAAGAGCTATAAAACATTTCTGGGGAGACGGACGTTTGGAATACCTTGCTTAGCCTTATTCCCCCGTGACCCGGACACTAATAAGGGGACGTAAATGGATAGATGGATGGATAACAAATAGATAAGCCTTGGTTAAACAGTGTGCTTGGTGTGACATCCATGGAGGACGAAACAAGAGCGATATGGTACAAAATAATATACATCTAGTTGAAGCAAAACTTCCCCTCTGATAACTGTACTGAATGATAAATTACATTCCTGTGGCACGACAGGTCAATCAACCATCAACCAAAAAATTGTATTAGATAGTGTTTAAACACTCATGCCACCTTTTGATTATTCTGAAATATCTTCTTGTATTCAAATACAGTTGCAATGATTAGTTGATTAATTGGTAAATCTGTATTTTTTCATATTTTTTCCTTCTTAAATTAGGGTAAACTGAATAGCTTTGGAATGTTAATTGAACAAGTAAATTATCAAATTTCACTATTTTCTGACATTTTATTGGTCAAACGATTAAATAAAAATAATCAAAACATTAATAAATGATGAAAATAATAGTTTCAGCTCTACATTCAATAAATCATGGAAGGAAAACTAGAATGAACGTATTCATGTAGGCCGGCGTTTCTCCTATCCAGTGTGTAATAAAAAAGCTGTAATCTGGTGGAAGAGCTTTACTGGGACCTGGTGTAACTGACAGACCATGGAATCGTTATAACTGAGCACCATGTCACGTTGCATTTTGTTTGTTTTGCTCTGACCAATTTCTAATGTTCTGGTTTCATTGTTTAAGCATAACAATGATCATTTGGATCCCCACTGAAGTGTGAAAAGCCCAACTGTTGCTGCTGGATGAAAATGTCACCCATAATGAACATCTACATCTACATTTACCACAGTTTTGTGTTTTATTCTTGGCTTGTAATAAGGTTACAATAAAAATGCTGCTGTGGTCATAGATATAATAACCAGAACTGCATTTAGACTGTACTGTGAATCGTTGTAGCACAGCTGCAACACAAGACAGATGTGTCATACAAATGATACCAGGTAATCATATTTGTCTGTGTCGTGCATTAATTGTACACCTAAAGTAAGTGTGTAGATACAGATGCAGTTGCACATCAACTCCACTGTGTAGCCTCCACAACAGCTTGATGTGAGATAATTAATCAAGCTTTACCTCAGATACAACAGCATCAAAGAGTAAACAATCTCCACTCCGATTTTGGAGGTATGAAGGCCGAAGACTGAAGGAACAGTTTGCACAGAAGCAAACGGGCGGTGAGTGGGGAGGACACACGACGGCCTTGTTAACACAACAAAGGTGGAATGTGAAACACAGCACGATGCATCCTTTTGTTAAAAATCTTGTTACAAGGTGTTTTCATGTGTAATCAGGTCCAGGTAAGGAAAGAGCACAGGATGCGGATGTGGTATTAGGTGGTAACAAATGAAAATGACCAGCAGACGATTGTGGCTGTGAATGATTGTGGTTGTGAATTAGAGCAGTCGGTCTACTGAGCTTTCACACTGACTGTCCCTTTCCATCAGATTTTCTTGTCTTTCTCTTCCCTTTCTGTATTCTCATCTCCCTTCATGAAGCGCAAAGGTAATTTATTTCATTTGTGCTACACAAGCTAATATTCAATCACCGCAAGCTCCTGACCTTTGGAGTGTGAAACACTTAGCTGTGCTAATTCTGTCACCATCCGAGCAGTGTTGTATTCAGAGGCCTGCTAGTCTTCTGCCACCAGGCAATAATGGTTTATCTGCTTAGCTTGCTAAATGAAGTATAACATGAAATGACACATGGTTTGTTTTCCTGATTTTTTTTGAGTAAAAGGCAGCTGTCTTTGCTCAATGAATCTTAGTTTCTCCGGTCACTATCCCAACTGTCAGAAAGTAAGGCACCATTCGTTTCAGGATCTGATTGAAGGATGAGATGTGCTGTTGTTGGTTCAGTATTTTCAGTGCTTCATTAATTCAATATTTCAGTGCTTTTAAGCAATAATACTGTAAAACTTTTTTACAAGAAAACATATTTTGCATTAAAAATATTTTAAGTCAGCAATAGGTTTGTGTGGAGTGTATCGAGATTGTTTAAAAGAGTAAGTGTTAGAATTTAAAAATGTCTCCAATCTCCATAGTTACTGGTGATTTAGTCATCAGAACCCCACATATTTATTTTCCAGAAAACGAAGGTAATTTTGTGGTTGATAACTTGCAGCCTACATGGATTCTAAGAAAAATAAAAATGTATTTTTGTCCCTCACCATCACAGCAATCAAAACAGACAAGCATGGCAAGGCTGAAGTGTAAGATTGCTGTTATTGAAAAAACATAACTTGGCAAGGTCCACTTTCAGTGGCCAATATAGTCGTGATTTGTTTAATACTTCTGTCAGATGGGGAAGGACTGTGGTCAGTACCTAGAAGATGTGATTCTTTTCTTCACGTGTCAAATGCAATCCATGTCAGGCAGATTTCTGCATAGCAGAAACGAGAAACACCTTCTGTGTTTTCTGAGGTAATATTTCCTATGTATGAGTGAAAGGTTGTAAGGGGGACATGCTAAAAAGAAACAACTATGCCTTTCACCTAAAATCATAACCCTGGTCTTACTGGAGATTGTACATTGTCTATATTGGCTGCTGCAATAGAAATGAGCTTTCTTTTTCTTTCCAGGAAAGAGAAAAATAATTGTGTGCTGTTATTGTACATGATACATTGACATTTTGCAATCTTCTATTAGTCATGAATGATGCATTGCCCGGGTCTTACTGTGGGGTCTTAATAGCTGTAGCAATAACTCTACAGTATGCAAACCGTAACTACTCAAACTCCCCCAAAATCAAAAACAACCTCACTGATTTTGCAGGCTTCCATCCAAAGGATTTATTTTGTTGTGAGCTTTGAGAGCATCATTACATCACCAGGAGCAGATAATCCTCTGGATTATCTGAATCCAACTTTAAAAATAAACGTCAGTACAAGGAGAAACACCTGCTGATTAAATGTTTGTTGAAGTCTGCCATCCTAAATACAAAAGCTCAAAAAATTATATTATTAGGAATTATCACATACATTATTAATTTAATTTAGCATTTATAAAAAAACAAAAAACTGAAAAAGTCTTCACCAATCATGTGACAAGAGTAAGGAGGGTGGACCGACAAGAGAATGGTGGAGGATGGCGGAGGATTTAACGTTAAATCGAAAAGTAAGATATTAAGGGATTTAAGGGATCCTGATACGTCAATGAGGCAGTCTGTAAACTTTAGACAAATGCTTGTTCCACCAGACATGTTACAGTGCGTCCCGGAAGCATCTCTATGTCTTCAGCCACTAAAAATACATGCCTGGTGTATTATTGATGGAGCCACGGCGTATTGCACAGAGCAACAATAGCTGAAGCGATCCAACATTTTTAAAATCAAAGTAATTGCTCTATAGATATTGAGCGTCAGCAATGATTATCTTTCTTGTAATGTAGTCACAAGTTAACCCTGACACCTCTACTTGAGACAAACTGGATTTTGGAGAAGTGTGGTCCAACCTTAAAGAGTGAGTCAACATCACAAGTGACTTTTTGGTTTAAGCTGTCACAGAGGCATTGTTGATCCAAGGGAAAAGGATTTTCATCAGCGATTGTCATCTAAATGCAAAGCAGAAGTCAGGGAGAGGTGAGTCAGTATTTACAAGATTCAGCCTTAATTTAAGTGTTAAATTCTACAATTTGCTGTAATCCGTTTCTGTTTAATATAAAACCATCCCCACTGTGTCAACATCTTTTTTTTTTTTTACATAAAGTGTGCTTTGCATTGAGTCCTGCTCCTTTATAATCAGAGACAATCAAATCCATTATCCTGTGAGAATATCCAATTAGCTGAAAGTAAAAAAGTTTTTAGGGTTATAATCTAATAAGCGGTTTTCATTCAAATATCAGATCTCCAACAGTGTGTGAGTGTGTTGAGACATGAAATAATAAATCTTTCTCTAAATGGATATCTATGTGTAAATCAGTAACTATTTGCTTGTCAATAAATCAGTAATCATTATTGATTGCAGTTTGAAGTAATTCAATCACAATGACCTATCAAGCATGTGAATCTCTATGACAACCCACTCAATCACTGTGACAGCGTTCCCTTGTGTATAGAGAATATTGACAATGACAGCTCAAAACACTGTCTCAAAAGAAAACAAGTGTCCAGCCCTCTGTCAAAAAGATGAAAAATAACACAGCTGCTCTCACTCACTGTCTCGGGACTATTAAGTGGTCAGGGCTGAATGCTACTTCACATATAAACTTATAGTCTGTCCTCTTCCTTTTTTTTTTTTTTTACTACAAACAAGATTCCAGGTTTGACATTTTTTCCATTTACAAATAACTGTCACCCCCACCAAGAGTGATGTTAGACATTTGACGACAGCTGAAAGACAAACAGATTCTGTCAGATTGGGTCTGTCTTCCTGTTTATGGCGCTTTGTTTGTATGCATGGTGATGCCGCCCTTAAGTACACACCACACAACCCAGAACTAGCTTATTTTTATCCATCTTTTTACCAAGTGCTTTCACAGAGGAATAATTCATCTTTTGACTGGGACAAACTTAAAGTATGGTTTAGGGCCATCCTGGCAATCACCTGCCTCCAAGTGCCTATTTCCCCCCAAGAGAAACCTGCACAGCTCCTCTAAATGTCCCCGAGCAGCAATGCTCTCCAACTGCCTCCCATATTTCTGCTCCACTGGACGATAAAATAAAATCCCACCAGCTGCACACACACACATACACACACACACACACACACATACACACACACACACACATACACACACACACACACACACAGATATACAGAGCTAAGTGCCTTGCAAGAAGGATTTACAATTAAAGGCACAGTGACTCTTCTTACTGAATGCAAAGCAGGGCTCTTGAGTGATCTTTTGCCTTCAAGTGCGACAGACCCTGTCAATCATCATGACAGACTATGCATAAAATATTTTACTGTGGGCTGATCACATTTTTACCTGGGCCTCTTTTTTTCCGTTATCCATAAATATAAATGAATGTTCACATGTAAACACTGACACACAATTCCTCTGCCAGCCATTCAAGGCAATTTATGACTTGTGGTGCTCAAATGATCGCTAGACAGGAAACTGTTTCATATTTCATAAATTCACAGTGGATCAATGATGCTGTGATTGAATAATATAATCTACCCCAATGCTTATTGGGCGTTAAAAACAACAGGTTTTTTGTCATAACTATGTGCCATTGATCTACCATTGATAAAAGAAAAGGTCCTATCATTAGAAATCTGTTTGGAACACTGGTCACTATCACAAGAGCCATATTGATATTGATTTTTCCCTGGCACATTGGGTGACTCCAAAGTGGTCTACACAACAGAACACAGCACTAAAGGGCCATCTACTAAGGTAAGGCTGGGCGCCAGCAAACATGGGCTGCAAGTGTATTAACTTTGGTGCGGAAAATATTGCTTGTGGCGTTGGATGGCTTCAGCAATGGCCAATCACATCAGCTCCTCTTGTTTCCCTTTTGACGTGACAGGCTGTTTTTAACAAAAGGTGAGTCCAGCATCTAAAACAAAACTTGTTTGCATTAATGTACATGCAAAATTTTAATGGAAAACTACAAATTTTACTATCAGTGGAAATTCCCAGACAGACAGGCAGAAGCAGTTGATGGAGAGAGAAAAGGGAGACAGCAGCAGCAGGTGACTTAAACAGATAAACCGTGCACACACTACACTAAATGAAATGTTTCAGAAAATAGTGTGAGTGAAAGAAAACCTATTTACTATTTCAATAAACTAATGTTAACATACAGTGGTGGAAGTACTCAGATCTCTACTCAAGAAAAAGTAGTAATACTACAGTGTAACAACTCTAATTCTACGTCCTACATTCAAAATATGAATAGTGCAAACTTACCATCATTAAAATATACTTAAAATAACAAAAGTAAAAATACTCATAATTTTATTCATTTAATCATACTAAATATATATGAGCACGATGATGCCCTTTCTACTGCAATTACTGTAAGATTGGTCTATTTAAGCTCTTCACATGAATGCAAAAAACTATATATAATAACTTAATTTACAAAAGGAAAAATAATATAAATTTATATATATATATATATATATATATATATATATATATATATATATATATAAAATATGATGTTACACTTTTGGCTTCAATAACAATTTGTTTTGATGTGTTGATTTGTTTCAACTCTTGGAAACTGGAAACCACATTCAAATGGTATGATATTATAATAAATAAATATGGAAAGTAAGAAAATAAAAGAAACCACCTATGGTGTCTGTTTTGTTTATATAATGTGTTGACTCTACTGCAAGGTGGCTGGTTTTCAAATGTTTTTTTCACGGAGCTGCTACGGTACGTGTCGCACCCCTCTGTTTGCAATCCAAATGTTTTCCACATATTCTTTCCTCTTGAGCCTTCATTTGTCCCTGGAGTATCTCATCCTCTGAGATATTTAAATCAGCAGCAGTTAGTAGCTCCTCATCCAGAACTTGTGTTCCGCTTGTAGTTGTAGCCTTAAACAAATCAAAGCACTCTATTTTCAATTTCTCTAGAGTGGCACATTAATTTATGAAGTAGATAAAGGCCGAAAGCCCAACTAGCTATGCCGCTTTGTTTGAGTGGTTGCGACATGTTTCGGAGTGTCTGTTTACCAATATTGCTTTACATCTTTGCCACGGTGCCGTTCCCATTGTTGTATGAATGCATTTGCGTATAAATGCACATGAATAAGTCAGTGTTTTAAACAGAATATTTGAAGGTTGGGAAACTTTTCTCAAGGTTAAAAATTACTTTGAAAGCCCACTTATCTTTTGTTTGTCCTTGAATCAACTCAAGAATTATTTTTATGTAAAGTATCACATTTTAAGAGGTTCTAAAATCGGAGTTTTTCTTTAAAAAATGAAAAATTCACAATTCACCTGTGAAACAAAGCAAATAGTTCACTTGCAGTCAATCCATTCTGAAGGACTTATGCACTCTCAGTAACCTCCCTGTGAAGGTTTCCACCTGCCTACTGTTAAGTTTCACAACAAATATGAAATAAGTCAAATAATGTGATCTATGTTCCGTACAGATGTTGTATACTATGCAAACCAGAGAGTATAAATCTAATGTAAATCATGAAGCCCATATATCATGGAAGATTAAATCTATTTGCAGTTCATGCACAAAGTTTGAGAACTGGGCATTTTCCAACATAAGTACGTCTTGTGTTTTAGATTAGACGCCCTAGTGCTGAGATGATACATTGAGATGGAAAATGAACATCAATTCTAATGTTTTAAAACATCTCATACTCTGTCTTTGGTTTCTGTTGGTGGTTGAGAAAGACTTCCATCTCAATCCACAGCACACTCTGTCCCCGGTAGCCCACAAGATGAAAGCCTCTCTTGAAGGAGACAACAACCTCCATGCGACCACCCACCCAGGAAGATTGCCAAAGGATAGTTTTGCAATCATGTCAGCAGAGTGCAGCTTGGTTTTGATGTACCATAAAGACATTATTTCTATGGGGCTGATAGGCACTTAATTAGAAACATAATGAATCCGCTGCACATCAGACAAGCCTAATTAAGCTTGACTGAAATGCTGGGATAATTGGGTTTTTAGTTCAGGGCCCCAGAACATCGACCCAGTCCCTCTTCCTGACCCTCCACGCAGGTCCCGAGGCTGCTTACTCCAACCAGACAAGACGAACGGTCAGCATATTGTTACAGGAAGCAGAGACCTATTTAACCATGTTGACTGTCTTGTTTGGGATTCGCCCTGTGGATCAGTTGTGAGCTTTGTGATCCACGGAAACTCCCCTGATGCCCTTTATAATCCCATTAAACCTATTGTCTCCAGTTTATGGCTCACTCGCTGGAGGAGAGGAACAAAAGGAAGCGTCGGGCTGCTGGAGCAGAGAAGACATTTGTGGTTCAGGTGTGTTTGCCAGAGGGAGTTTAAGGTGAAGCTTATCAATCATGCTGTTTCACAACACTTTAAGAAATGCAGGGCGCACATCCCCTGTAACTTGATGCCTGTAACCTTGAATTAAAACTTTTTTCATTTTTTCATATGGTAGTTTTAGGTTTGTAAAGCCTCTTGGGACAATTCTAAACAGGAGTTTATTGCCTTTTTATATTTTTGTGGACACTAGTATATTTGTATCCTCCACAGCATTGTACGTGCTAGAAAACAATACATATGACGGCACAATAGAAAAAAAGCACACAAAGACTGGCAACAGTACACATTCAGCTCCCTTCATCGGGGCCTGCTGTTCAGGAAGACTATGGCTGCAGCGATCAGACTTTTCCCAAAACGAGCCCTTCTACACCTCAGTGCCCTGTACTTGCGCCCGGAAGGTAGTAGGGTAAGGTGGTGATTGAGTGGGTGGATGTGTGATGCTCTCTAAGCCAATTATCATGAGCGTAGTTTTAGTTTTATTACATCTACAACTCTGTACTACTACTACTACTATTGCTACTACTAGAGGGCTAAGGAATATATTTGCACTTTTTAACCAAGTAATGCATTTCTGATTGTCCAAACATTTTGAAAATTATGTAAATAGGAATGACATTTCACACAAACCATACTGTGTGTTGGAATCGTTTGGATGACATTTTATATTTCAGGATTTGTAGACAGTAGTCATTGATGATTTTTTCACAATTTCACAGCACACTGTATTTAGAGCAGTACAAACAACCATGTAGTAGTTGGAGTTGTTGCTTTTAAAGCCCTCTGCTGCACATGCATTAAACCTGATTGTGAGTTCATAAAAGCAGATCTAAGTAGGTTTTGATTGGAACAGGGACATTGACATTTTTAGGAGGGGGTGCTGTAAACACGGGGCGTAGCACATAGATTACTTCACCTCTCACACCATTATTACTTCTTTCGTGGTGCCCTACCTTGGATCAGCAGTGCTGATTAAACTGAGCTATTAATGATCCCGACCTAAAGCTTTAATTTCAATTAAGTTAAGTATACAGCAATTAAGAATATGAGAAAGAAAGATGAAAATAATAGATGGTTCATATCAACGAGGAATAACCTTTGTCCAAATGCTCATATGAATAATGAAATCTTAATAAAATCTTTTAATATAAAATGAAAAATCCAAAGTCTTTAGCTAAACCGTAGCCTTTGAAGTATAAATATTTGTAGCCTACTTGAGCAAAAGACCACTTCTGAATGAACGCTGGCTATTCCATATAGTCATATCTCAAAATAAATTGTGTGAAACAGAACATGAGGCCGAAAGGATAAAAAAATAGGTAACTTCAGTTAGCTCAGCTGGTGCATGGAACTTGGAGTGTTTTTAGCCTTTTGCCTTTTGCTTTGCTACATTGGCCATTTATACCTTCCTAATAACTAGAAAAACTGCACAGCATATTCCCAAGTTGGCAAATTAAACTTTCACTTCAATTGAAGTTAAATATAAAGAATATTTAGTATTTAATTTAATATATAGGCTAAATCTTGCTTCTAAAGAGTCTGTGTCCCTTGTCATAGAAATCCCCTGTCAGCACACAACAATGCACAAAACACTGATGGGTTGAAGATTCAACAATATATTGTCAACAATATATTGGAGACCATACAATTAACAGAGTAGTAAATTTAAGTTTCTCCTCGAAAAGAGGATACAAACAGACACTCCCTGACAAAGAAACCACAAATGATTAACCCCTGCTTCTTCTACAAGACGGTCAATGGGTCATAACTATGTATTTCCTCCAACCATACCTATTGGCAACAACAAGCTTTACTTTATATGTCTTACAGCTCGTGGTTTATTAAACACAGTGCTTGCCTTTGTCTAAAATATAGATGATACTTATCCTCGCTCCGGGTACTTAGCCTTTAAATTCTGCTCATATGGTTGACATAGAGTGTCATGTCACACACACACACACACACACACACACACACACACACACACACACACACACACACACAGGAAATGATTAAAGAAGTATCACAAGCAATCATGAGGACTCTTCCCAAAGGATGGGCTACACATGTAACACGCATATGGAATTTTTAAATGCATACAAAATAATGAAATACATGAAAATTGAATTGTAAAACTTAATGCTTCATACTTTCACACCCTTGAGAGCTCCAAAGTGCTGTTTCAATGCATTTCCCCTGCTGATTCGGAATGATTGTTGTGAGTGATCTAATAAATGTATTATTTAAACAGTAGCGTATGTTGTTGTTATTTAGCCTTTCTGAAGCTATTGCATATTCATCCCGGCGCGGTGTGTGTCCGTGTGCTGTCGGAAAGCTATCTATAGGGAGCTTGTATTATCCAGCACCTTGGACAGCGCTGCGGCGCATCGTCCTGACAGTAGTATTACTGTCAGAATGCAGTGAGGATAAATGGATAAAGGCCTCCTCTGTATTATGTGGAATGACATTATTTGGCAGTTTCATAGAGTGATGGAAATTTACTGAAATTGTTTCAAATGGGTTTTATTTTCCATCTTATGTCACATCAATTATGGAATTATATGCAATGCCTGTGGGAGGGAACGTCACAAGTTAAAAGCAGCAAAGAGTCAAGAAGATGCAGCGCAACAGCAGGAGTCGCTACTTGCGGGTGCATTTCTGCCATTTAAGCTTTTTAACTTTAGCTTTATAAAAAAAAAAAAAAAAAACAGAAAAAAACCCCGTAAGATCGGTTCACAAGCTTTAATTAGGTAAGACAGGTCGACTTTACTCACTAATCTTGCAGTCTATACATCTTTACTCACTTACACAGCTAGATTGTGACGATTTTGAAAGTTGGCAACTTGGGAATAGACGTCAAAACCTCAATACGAATACATATTACACTGTATGTACTACTGTATTGACTGTAGATACATTAGTAATGCTTTGGGTGATCAGGGTAAACAGGGCCATCCACAAACACAAACCAAGTGTGTTGGACCCATCAACCAATGCAATAGTTTAACAATACCCAGCACATTTGTTGACATCCAGGTTGAAATGTAATTATGCAGAGAGAGGGAGAGAAGTGACAAATTGACAATGGCAAGTGAGTTTGTGAGAAAGCAAACTCTTGATCGTCTGAAAGCAACAAAGACGGGCAGACAGACGCAGGTGAAAAGGAGAGCTGTCCAGTCTCACAAGGGAACAAAGGGACAGAGAGCACTTATAGCGTGAGGAGGATGATAGTAGCAGCAACAATAGAAGTCAGATAATCACAGCTGCCTAGGTGACAGCACGGCATGATTAACACTAATGACCCTACACTTTATGAGCCTCTACAAAGACAATTAGTCCTCCCACTCTCCTCCGCCTCCTCCTCTCCTCTCCTCTCTGGGGCCGTGTACACCGATATAACCCACAATTCTCCCTCTCTCTTCTTTTTTATCCCACTCCTGGTTTTTGATTTGTTGTGGGTGTATTAAGGCTTCTGATCATTTCATTTTCCTCTAACAGCACTGTAAAAGGATACACTGTAGGTGGAAGACATGCAGACACCTAAACCTGTATCTGTGAATGTCATCCTTCTTACATTCAAAAGATATCCTCCGCTGAGCATCTATTTGGAACAACACTTTGAAGAGTTTTGTCTTTTTCTGTCACATCTTGGAGGACTTTTTAGTTTATAATTCATGGACTACAGCTCCCAAACCCAGCATGCAATTATATGTGATAGATGATTCAATAAGGTGATACCCGCTAAGGTGTATTTGACATGTGATTGATCATACGGCCGCTGATTGATGACTTGAGAGAATATGATTGCCAGTCTCGCCAACATTACCAACAGAGGCCCGTGGAGTATAACCACATTTATTTCTTCAGCGGTTAAACAAATCCTTATAAGACAAATATGAAATAAAATGCAGTGACCTTGATTGTCCTTGCTTGATCTTCATTTCATCCTAAACCTCTCTCTTAAATTGTTCAGCCTGGTGAAGCAACCTGCTCACAAGAGCACGTGCATAAGATTTGATTAGCAAAATCAACGTCCCCAAAATTGCCATATAAGGAGCAGATCTGAGCGGTTTAATGGCAGATATACCGGTTTTATTTTCCAGTACAATGTATATTTTTCATATACTATTGCATCAATGAACAACTGCAAGAGGAGACTCCAATTAACCGCGGACCCTTTTTCACTCATGGTTAATACTTTATAACACAGCAACTTATTATAACCCACAACTCACTCTCTTTAACAGGGTATAACCAATTAATAAATTAATACCACCGAAGGGCATTCTGGGTAACGCTGTAGCTGCTAGGTAGTAGCAGGAGCTAGGAGCTGTCTGCTCTATCCGAAGTAGCAACTGTTGTTGCCAGTGGTGCTAACATTAGCAACTTACTCTGCCGCCTCAGCAGAAAACGTGTGTTGGAATAGCGAGAGTGCGATTACAGTCATCGGATTTGAGGCCGTCGACTAGTAGCGAAGCCAAAGGGTCAAACACTGCTTGAAGAGGCATTTGCTCGGGGCTCTGCATACAACAGGAGAGGCAGCAGTGGAGGGACATTATGATTGCAATAACCATCCACCCATGCAAATACATGGTCCCGCTACTGTTAGGTTGTAATAACATAATATGACTTACACTTGTAAATAAGGAATGTCTATGTATAAATTACGATACTTAAAAAGGATAATTAATAAGGAATAGCGAGCCTTATGGGAAGGAGTATGCGTGACATAGAAAACAGCCACATTGAGTTTCTTACTTAGACTTAGTTCAGGTATGCATGGAATGAGATAGGGAGAGGGGGATGAAGACACTGAAGTCTCCAAGATCAACACAAAGGGCAATAAAACAACTCCTCATGAGGAGTGGATATGCTCAACTTTACGAGAGGGTGGAGAGATGACTTCAAGTGCCGGTAGGTCTGGGAGAGACCTTTGCACCGACCAATCAATCCGAATGCTGATTCTAGCCATGTGAAACTTTAAGCGAATATATGTTGTAAAACTGAGCCAATGAGAGGCGACGATGCACATTTTCATTGGACTATATTACCAAATGTACTGGTCAGTTCGAGGCTTTCTTAGGTCAATGCGCACCAACAGATAACTCTCTTCAGACTGCTTTTTAGGCAACTGTTGAAAGGTTGTAGCCTGCCATTGGCTTATGAACCCTCAGCTGAGGATTATGCACTATATTGCCAACTTTTATTAAATCGATTTTTATTATAACCTACTGAATCCAGAAATTCTCTTCCAAGTCCGCCCAAAGATTTTGAACATTAACACTACAAACAATTGAGAAAGACAGGTTCAGAGCAATGATTAATGCTGCATTCCATTTACCTCAGAAATCAGAAGTTGCCAACATTACACCAACAACATCGAAGACAGCTGGAAGCTGAGCTATGTTGTTGCCCTCTTTTCTATGACAACACACCTGTGGTCAAGGTCTTGATTTTTGTTAAAACTACATTGAAGTTTGCACGATAAAAACTCTTTAAATTCTGCAGCTGTTTCATGCATTCTGATTCCTTAATATATCATACAATTGTATGGGGCCAAGCCAACCCTATAGTAATCAAAGCCTTCTGTATACATGATGACATTTAATCTTTTTTATATTTTATGTATCCTTGATAGTATAATAAGCCAATATCCACCTATATGAAGGCCCATGCCAAATAAAAGATACAGTAATACACCGTGAAACCGGCAGAATCTTAAAAAAATACCATGATACAAATTTTAGGTTGTACTGCCCAACACTACATATAAGAGTTCCTGTTCCCCTCCATGTGTGGGCAAGTTTCACTCACACCATTGTTACCAAAGAGTAAAAAGAAGACTTTCACACTGCAGAGCTTAAAGTCCTGCTATTGTAAATCAGCAGAGACATACGACATTTTGTGAGTCATTAGTTGTATTAGCAGACCCTGAACAATTCCAAACTATTAATAGCCCAGCAGCCAACGCTGTGTCATCAAAACAGAGCTGATCTGTGACAGACATAAAGAGGGAATAATTTAACATAGAGTTAGATGCTCGGCAGAGACCTGCATGCAGACCCTGAGGCAGCTGTCAGGAAATGAGAATTTCTTCATAACTACTGAAATGTAGAAAAGGTTGTGCTGTAATATGCAAATAAAATCTAAAGAAACTCTCAGTAAATTAGCAAGCCATGATGATGATGAACAGAATATTAGTTTGTTCTTGCTATTTATTTAGTTGATTTTAGTATCAGATTAAAGTCAATAAAGTGTGTTTTCTTTTCTGTAAAGGACTCGTTTGGTATGTTTGGTTCACTCGAGAACTTCTTTCATAATAAAGCAACTTCACAACAATAATGCCTATTCTGTCTATTCATTATTTTTTTGTTGCAATGATGAACTGTTGCCTGTGCTTGGTATATTGTACTATTTACCACTTGTGTTTTCTGTTTTACAGTACTATTTTAGTTGTTTACTTTTAATCTCAGGGTTATTTTCTAATTAAGAAATGGGCTAATGTGCATAACTGTTTTCTGTTCTGTTTTTTTTTGTTTGCTCATAACATTAAGTCAATAATTTGCAGACCCCTTGACAATTGTTTGGAAAAGGATCTCCAAAACGGTTTCTATTCCAGCGTGAGTGGATACCAAAGTAAAGGCATCTTGGTGTACAGGCAGACCCTGACAACCTCTCAGAACAATTACACTCTCCCTCCTCACAAACACAGCGTTCACAGGCTCACTGACACTCAGCACTAATCCCCATGTCAGGTCCACATGCCAATAGATCTGTGGCGCATGAGGTCTCCAATAATGACCTGCAGCCAAACCTACAGCACCAGACCTGGACTTCTAAAACCAGGTATTTAGCAGACTATTGACTCTCTCGAACACAAAGCCTGTGCAAGTTGAAAAATGCCTCCAATTTATTTCTAATGCTCCCAAGACTACATTGAATTAGAGACATGTGACAAGTGTGTGCTGGGTGCAGAGGGGAGTAGCTTCACGTAGTTCATGTTGTGAACCTGTGTTTTTTCTGTGGAGGCAATATATTATGGGTCTCAGGCTGACTGTATCTTAAGCATGCCTGTTTATCTTCTCAACCTACAGCTGACAAGGAAAACCAAAGAGAAGTCTCTGGGGCAGAGGAAAAACTAAACAACTAATGAATTCAGGTGAATGAAGTCAGCAAACAACAGCTAATCAATATCACTTTGTTATATTGTAGTAAAGTTGGCTATAAAAAACAAATTTGATGTGTTTATGCATTGATTTGTAAGTTTATGGATTTAGTTTTGATCTCTTATTATAAGGATTTATACTGTTTGCTCTTTTGGTTTGAAAGAAGCCAATACTCCCTCTCATTGATGTTAACAAACCTTTCAGGACGCCGCCTGAACGCGTACCTGTTGAGGCATTCTGGGCTCAGAAACTGCTGAAAAGACTACATATCGCATAGCCTGGGGAGATGGTGCGGAGCGAGACAGCTGGGCTACTTCCCTCAGCTACATTAAGAGAAATATTTAGAATTTTCTTTAATTGGAGTGAAATGTGGCTGTACCTTCTGCTGGCAGAGACCAGAGGGCGCGTGAGCAAGCTCCCCCCACAGAGAAGTCTAATGATATGCTGCATTTCCACCCAAAAAGACACATTACTGATGGGATGGCCCTACAAATGACAACCCGATGGAACGCAATCAGACCACTGAGGATCAATGCTATTATTCAGTAGTCTGACCACATTTGTCAGGCTAAACAGCCACACAAGGGGCTTCACGCCACAGTGGGCTCTGTGATGAGCAAAGGAAGGAAGCAATACCGAAACACTCCTTCTCACTGCCACGTTCATCCTTACATGTTCACAAGCCCCTTGCAGTATGCACTTCCTCTCATCAGTCACATCTGCAGTGCAGACACGCGCATAGTGGAAGATCTGTAGGATCTTCTGTGCATTTCCATTTCTATTTTTACTGCCACTCTGTGTGTGTATGTGTATGTGTATGTGTGTGAACTGTGCATCTAGGCAGGCCACGACACCTCTACTGTGATGGCGCATCTCCAGAATGCTAAATATTTCATCCCTTATATGAATTGAAGTGCCGTCTGCTATACTTTCTGTCCTCAGTTCAAAAGGGGCTCTGAAGTCAGAAGTCATGGTCATGTGGTCTCAGCACACATTTCAGCTGTTGCATTAGCAGCCAAACTCTTGCCGTCGCCTCGAAAGTTAATATTCACTTCTGGGAATCGAACTTCGCTTGAACTGATTCCATACTGTAATATCACACCAAGAAATACATCCAGAGAAAGAAAGGAAAATTACTACTGATTGAATAGGAGAGAACGTTTACTATTCATGAAACAGCAGGCAGCGCTGCAAGCCACAAACTGCAAATGTTTTGTGGAATAGCCATATTAAGTACATAAATGGCTATAAAACTGTTTTTTCTAATATGAACATGTGTGTCTGGCTGTGTGTTAAAGTGAGAAAATGAGAGAGACTGACAAAGAGCAAAAGGCTAAAGAGACTGCTGCTGCCCTGACCGCTCCTCTAAAGTGGCTCCCTCTTAGCAAACAGGGCTCAAACCCAATTCTGTAAAACAATCACTCGCCTGATGGCTACACACTGATACCAGTTATTTTAGAAAAAGCATGTGACACAGTTCAGGGAGGTTTAAACGTAAATATTTTGAACGAGACAGAATAATCTGAGGTTGGTATTTAAACACAGACTGAGCTAAACATTTAACTGGTGCCAAAATGTAAATTGAGCTAACCCCAGCTGAGAAGCTAAGACCTATCATACAAACCTCCAGTGTAACTGTGCTAATGTAAGGTGCTAATACTGCACATTTAATGCACTCTTAGCCACTGACCAAAAGTGACGGATAAGTGAGAGGAAAATTATATAGACAATATACGAGTACTGTGTAACAATAAGTACTATGACATGCAATAGCTAACAGTGGTAAAAAGGGTGGGTGGGCTTTCTATGCAGATTTTAGTTACCTGATATTAAACATTTCTTAGCCATATTTCATTGCCTGTATACATTGATTGAGCTGAATTGGTTTTTGTTATTATGCACATACAAGTGCAATATGTCATTATAAGTACAAGTCTGCTCTAGCTGATTATTGTATTCATGCACAGAAGCCTGACAAAAACAGCCATGTTTATGTGGGTTAGCCCACATAGTTGACAGTTTGGGAGCGGAGGACGATCACTCATCCTAACCGCAATCACCCACCAACAGCGAAGTCACGCCCACTGCCCATAAAGTTTATGAAAAAACTGACGTTTATTTCAAAAAGTAAATCTGTGTACAAGTTACCATATAATTAGCCAGCTGTGACATATGTTGCTCTTTCTGTTGTTATCGTTATCATTTATGAAGCATCCAAATTTTACAACCCACATTCTATGCAGGAATAAAGTTTCTAATCCTCCCTCTTTAGTTTCAGGGATCCACCTGTCTTCTGGAAAGCACAATGGAGCCAAGAAAGATGCAATAAATAAGCTGAGTGTGCCTGCTGCTGCTGAATTTGATTCGCTCTTGTGACAGTGAGACTAAATTAATTTCTCCTCTTATTCCTAAATCCTAGGCAGCATGGAAGATAAATGGCCGCTGAGACACTGGGTTGAAAGCACACTGTGCTTTTTAATATTCTCTATACTTATTTAGCAAACAAAAGGGCATCGTTGGGGGGTAATTATGGGGGATGGTGAAGGGGACTTTGGCAACATGTGAAGAGATCTGCCTGTAGGGAAGTAATAAATAATCCTGCAAACTAGGTGCCCAAGCAGGCCCGCGGGAACGCCAAAAATATACAGTTTATCAGCAGAGTGTGTGTGTATGTGTGTGTGTGTGCGTGTGTGTGTGTGTGTGTGTGTGTGTGTGTGTGTGTGTAGTTAAGAAATGGAGACAGATCAGTAATGATATGTGTGTGTGTGACTGCCCTGTGTGCAAAACTTGACATGTCCATTTAGATGAACATGAGCATGTTAAACTGTGTGTAAACTGTGTGTGTGTGTGTGTGTGTGTGTGTGTGTGTGTGTGTGTGTGTGTGTGTGTGTGTGTGTGTGTGTGTGTGTGTGTGTGTGTGTGTGGCCAAAGTGTAGTCCCACATGGCCAGACTGCTAAGTAGAACAGAAGAGTTAATGGGATATTTATCAAGTGAGGACACTCAGCCAAAGACAAGGAGAAATAAACAAGCTTGTCTGTCCGGGGCATCCTTGGCTATTATGATAAACAAGCACATTGTTTGCAAGTATAATGACCACAAGATGAAATGCATTGCACTATACCCTTCAAGACTTTCAGTTACTGCTTTATTGTTTAAGTGACAGGGTGCTGAGTGCGGGTCCATCCTCCATCAATAGTAAAGATTTAAAAATGATGGACACTTTTTACATTTATAATTTGTTCTTGAAAATCCGTAAACCTGGGGAGCTGTTTGAAAGGCATACAGTAAAAGCATTTCATACAGAGGAGTATCTGAAGCTGCGTATAGGTTTTAGTTCATCTTTGTGCAATTTCCCTCCACTTAATGGGCTGCTGGTTTGCCAAGTATTGATGAACACACAATGAGCACTATCTACTTAAGGATAACTACCTCCCTCCACAGACATGGGGCCATTGAGCTTTGAATAAAAAACTAAACATTTTGTATCCAGTGGCATCTCTGCGTCTGGTTAATTTCCTTTGAGTCCCTTTGTGATGTTTGTACTGTTGAGGATGAGAGTTCATCTGCTCTGAGAATCACATTTGTTTCGGTCTACAAAAATCAGAAACAGAAAGAATACTACTGTTTGGCAGAAAATGGACAAGTTATAAAAATATAAATAGCAATGTAAAAGTAACCTCAACCTTTACCTTGACATTCTAACCAGGTTTACTTCAAATGTAAAGAAATTGAGAACTTTAAGAGTATCAACATGTTGCAATAGGGGAATAAACCCTGATTTGTGGCTGCAGGAAGTTTAAGACAACACACACACATGTGTATAAAATGATCCATTTGAGATTAGCCAACACATGTATAACCCTGATCAACAAAGGTAAATGATTAATCTCCATGATCTCGTTGAGCTTAATGGTCAAACACATTAGCTTAGCTCATTAGGCAGTTCAAATGCTAAATCTCATTTCATGGGTCATCAAACTGCCTGTGGACATAATCAGCTATAAGTGTAATTGATTAAATGCTTACCAACATGACCTTTTACCCTCAACCTCCTCTGTTAACTAAACTGAATGAACAGACAATCAATTAAAACAAAGTAATTGATGATGCAGTGGTCAACACTAACTTTTTTAAAGTGGTTGCCAGGCGGGCAACCAAGCATCAGCTTTTGGTTGCCAAAGCAAAAAATATGGTGGACATATTTTGAGTAATTAGGATACTATGCAGTTATACTCCAGCTTAATAATGAAAATGTGACATCAAGGAATAAAATCTTTATTAGAGTAATCAAAAAGACTTCACAAATTTCCATTTTGGTTTTTGTTCAGGTTCATTTGCTTCTTTGTCAGTTGAATCAATTTGTTTTATGATGTTGACGTGTTTGGTAAACATTTCACCCCATAGTCAAACAACTTAATTTGCTTTGCCATCATCTCCAAAGCACTCATCAACACACTTGTAGCATGGTCTGGTCCAGTTCTTAGTGTAATAGCAATATTTATATATCACTAATGCAACAAATATTTAAAAAATATGTATTCATGGGTGAACATTTTGCTGTTTGCTATCCCTACTTTTAATATGTTAAGAAGTGGTTGCCACTGATGGCAAACAAAGGCAAATAAATGGTTGCCAATGGCTGGCAACTGTTATTGTCAAGCCCTTTGATGACTAAATGTTCACAATCAGTTATTTTCCTGCTCACTCATAATGAGCAGATAAGGATTAGCCACGTTGTTGTTTTCAGCCTCAACATGTGGAGATAGAAAAGGTGGAGTAGTTCTCTTTGCGTGATGACAGCATCCATGGTCTCTGCTCCTTCCCTTTTCTGTCCCCCGCCTTCACAAACACTTAAAATCTACTTCAAGTTTTACTCGGTAATTCTCTTCCATCAAAGAGTGGCAATTCATTTCCATTCAGACATTACGTCGGACACAATGAAAACATTCAGAGCACATTATTCAATTTCACGCAATGGTATGTTAATGTCTTCTCTGAGAGCTGTCAACATTCTGAGTGGCTTGACTTCCTTCTGAAAAATAAAGCCTGAGGCATTGTTGTAAACATCTGTAAATGTATTAAAAATACTGAAAGACAACAATTACACTAGCATGAAGCGTGAACATTGTGCATGAAATATGGATTGCATGTATACTACAATATGTTTTGCAGATGACGTTGTCAAAATTCATTCTCTGTTCATCTCAACTTGGACTGAGATAGTGGGTCCTTCTGTACTTTGAAATTGAATTTGAGTGGGCGTTTGCTCGGCCAACCAATTCCATCAATTCAGCCATTTATTTCTGATGGTACTGGAGGCACTGCAAAAGAAAAGAAATGGGGTGCTCCACGCATGGCCTACCACAGATACGCTAAAGTACAAACAGCAACTAAGAGGATCAGATATTACTGCAACGGCAAAACCACTACGAAAGACGAAATGAGGTAATACTGATGCAGTATAAGGTATTTACGAAAGGATGTTGTTATCTTGAATATATTTGAGTTTATTTTGAATGCTTGCATTATTTTTGCATTACTTCTGTCTCAGCTGCCTTATCACATCTTCACAAAAGGCATCACTGAATACAAACAACTGCTGGAGGCCAATGCAAGTTGATGACAGCTCTGAGAGAGCGCACATATGATGCAGCTGCATCATGAATGTGAAAGTCACTGTATGAAAGAAGCACACACAATAAAAGTTTATTGTGACGGTGGCCAGGTTTTATTTATGGATGTCTTTCTGCACTCAATGTGTCATTCACTGTCTGTGGGGAGAGGGACGCTGTTGGCTTGTCAATCATAACTGGTGTAGCCTTGAAAGACAAGGTGAGGCATTCCCTCTGGGGACACATGGTTTTGGGATTGATGTGCTATTTTATTGCATTACACTGGGTCTGAACAGGAGAGAGAGAGAGAGTTGAAAAAACTGTGAATGTACAATGTGTGTTGCTGATAATCTTTTCCCTTTTTATATCTTGATCAAGGTACAATAGTCATTGGTCATTGCACAAGACCTCCGGTACATGCACTGTTTTGTGCATATGCATCACACACAATTAACAATAAAAAAAGGGAGAACAGCAACAACGAAATGCCATAAAAGAAAACGAGAGCGTCGGAGAAATGACGGAGTGAAAGAGGGGAAAGAATAAAAGGGAGTTTGAATTCTTGCTGGCAGCATGGTCCTGTTTTTACATGGTCAGTCCATTCCCTGATGTCTGAGTGTTGCCATATTAAGAGGCTGTCAGAACAAGTCAGTTTCCGCCAGATCAACTCGCAAGTAAATCACTTAGAAAGTTATATAAATAACCCACTGCCTCTCCTCTACATTGCATTCTGGTGGCTGTCTTACTGACATATGCAATAAGCTCTGCTCAAAGGGCACAGCCTGTTATATACTGAAATACTCTGTATATAATGATTATTGATATGGCTGACCCCTAACTACCAACAAATGTGTCCAACTTCATCAGTACATGAAAACTTTTGAGCATGACCTTGTATTATGGTCCTGAAAACGTTGAACCCAGTATGTCAGAGAAAATAACGAGACTAAAACTACTACAGAGATGCTAACCGCTCTGTGAGGCTGTACTTCAGCACAGCAATGCTTTGAGCTAAAGGCCAATGGCAGCATGACAACATGCTCACAATGCAGCATACTGATGCTGAGCAGTTATGATGGTTACCATGCTCAACATCTGGCATGTTAGCATGCTATCATTTGATCATTAGTTAATCATATGTATTGTTTCTTTGACATGAATTGTTTGATTTATTGACTAATACAAAGTACAGCTGTGGCTGATGGGAAGGACATTTGTTTTGCAGATATCCAGTTATGAATCAAAGTATTGCACAAAGTGAATTGTTGACCTGATGATGGCGCTATCACAAAATATATTACATTTATGCTGGAGGGAAACATGAAGGTCTGTATGGCAATGTGCATGGCAATGAATAACAGCTGTAAAGACATTTTCCTGAAAACCATAAATGTCAATGGGGATTCTACAAGAACAGTCAGCAGATCACCAAGGGTTCATACTCTGGGAACCCTGAATGTCTGTACAAAATATCATGGCGAGCTATCCAATAGTTTCAAGACATTTCAGCCAAAGCTGCCAAGCTCATGGTGTCACTAGATAAAAAGTTTGGGGATACACAAATCCCGATTGATCTTCTGGGGATTGACTGTGGTTTCTGTGTTTTGGTTATTCTAGTCAAAGTAAAGGAGGGTGGGGGTGGGCTGGTGGTCATTCAAGATTAAACACATGGAGGTTTGAATCCAGCTGTGCTTGGGACCCGTTCGCGCTGACAGATTCTGAAGTGTTGTGTGTACTGTAAATTATTCATGCCTCAGGGAGATGAGTGTTTTAGTTCGAGCTGTTTTTTAGCATTGTGTTACAGACAGTTATATATTTTTTTATTTTTGTTTATAGAGATCATATTTATACAACCTGTCTTTTACAGAGTTTTATAAATTGACCAAGAGCTTGTTGTCATCTTGATGTACTGAGGGGAAAACCAAAATATTAAGATAATATTACGTTGCAGAATAAAACAAAAAGATGATATTGACCCACTGCAGTAAATTCAAAGGCTTTCTCTCATTTTTTATGATTTGTTCTCACATATCACCCACATGAATACTTCCTAATGAAGGGTCAGACAATGTTGACCTCTATTGTAAAAGAAAATGTGATAATTTTAGCATTTCGTCAGCGATTTTTGTCAACCTCTTTCTGGCTCCGTGTGTGAGAGAGGGAGAAAGGACAGATGTCGAGATGAGACTCAAAGTGTGTTTTGCTTTAAATGCCATGAACCCTATTAGCAGCAGACTCTCACGTCTGTCATGCGCTCCCTCAGGCTTGTAGTCCTAATTGCCAGGAGGCGCTGAGGACCGACTGGTGAGCAGTTGAGTTTTGTGTTTGGCTGCATTTAATGATATCGTTGACGTGACCAAGTCAGTGCACTCTCTGTTGCTGCTGTGGGAATTGGGCTGGAAAAGTGTGTCCTTATTTTATTTACAACACCTAAAGGAGATGCACTCGACTGTGGACGAGTACATGTTAGACTCTAGTGCATACATATTTGAGCATTTGGTAACATAACAAGGCACACAAAATCCGGAGTAATGAAAAACAATCTGAGCAACAAATAAGAGATTACGTTGTGTGTTAGATTAATAGCTAACAAGGTATTCCTGAAAACTTCAAAATCACAGACATATAAAACATCATTAAATAACACAGTGCTTTTAAATGGACATGATTATAATTTGCTTCGCAATGCCTCACTATTTTATACTACTAAGTTTCAACAGCAAATACATTTTGAGGAATATGCTATTGTTAAGATTTAAATATTTATGAAAAACATTTTTCAAGAAGAAATCAAATCAGTTTATCCTTGAGACCAGGTAAGCATTTATGCAAAATTTAAAAAAGATTGCTCAAAGCTTTCCCTGAAATTTTATTAAAATAAGACGGACGTAAGGTCATAGTGACATTAATGCATCGAAAAGTTAATTTATTATGTGAGTTACGCGAGTATACACTGCATCATCACATATCATTCTCTTCACGCTACACATAAATTGTTTGACATAAAAAATATGAAAATGAGTGGGAGTGTTGTACATTTCTTGATACATTAAACTGTAAAGGTTACTTCTAAGTGGCTGGTGGTCAGGTTCATATTCTTCTCTTTAATTGCTATGAGTGTATGCTTGAAGTTTGAATGCGCTCCAACAACACTGCAGCCTCACTCCTACCTTATTTCTTATCATGAGTGCATAAGCATATACCACCATTAATTACTTTAACCACCTGGACTGGAGTATGATAACTTCACAGTATAATCTGATTCGTTCCAAAAAAATAAAATTCCATTTGTATGTACGCCAGTTCCCCCCCAGATACATAGCGCATATACAATCTCCAGCTATTTGTGACAGCTTCTATTCATTAATATGAAAATTACTTTCTGGAATAAGGAAACTGGGAATCTAAAGGCTGATTTAAAAGAGAATATGAGCTTAACAAGCTGAATACCAATGTTAGCAACTTCATTCTGGGCTTAGCAGTGACTCTTTTCATATCACACAATAATGTCCATTCATAGTCAGAACAAAGCTTAGGCAGCTAATAAAACATTTGCCAATACAAGATTGTTCTGCTTACACAGAGCCACTTTTGGAATTCAAATCAGGGAAAGGTCATTTGGATGAATCCTCTCAGCCATTTACATGGTATATTGGCCTATTTTAATGATAGTAATAATAGGAAATAAACTGTTATACACATATTTTTCAGTGCCTGTATCAGATTGGCATCTATTTGAAATGTTAGATATTTTCCTTGAATAAATCAATGAAGGCAACGTTTGAATTTCAATGTGTTGCTTTAAAACAAGGAAATGTGTCTTAACTTCTTCGGATCATATACAGCCTATTTTTTAATTAGACAGCTTTGGTGTCTGAAAACATCTGTGATCAGATACGAGACATTTGTCATTTTAATGTAAAGCTTTGACTCAATCAGATTGCAGCACAACAGGATCTCTGCTTTCTTATTCTTTTGAAGCTATTACAAACTGAAGTTTGCATTCACTTGGGCTGATTAGCACCCTCGGAGAGCAGCTTGGTTTATGAGATCACACCCCCTCCAAAAAAACAACAACACACAGACTTTAAATGCTCCAAAGCAAACAGGAAAATATGCTGCGAAACTTGTTTAGATCTTAAGAAAAACTGCTCTCTTTTGATTCAGAAGAGACTGTTTCAACCCGCATTGGAACTGTTGAATATTTCATGGCCAACACAATTTTCTGCCGAATAGAAGCACTAACGAGGAACAATTGAAATCAAAGCCTTCCAACAGTCGACGGAAACGACACAATGAAGAGCTCCTCTCTGCATAAAACCCCAGAGAGACTTCAACAGCAGCCTCAGCGAGGGAAAAGAGACGAGTCTGTCCTCTGCAAATGTTACTGAATTGCATTCAATGGGTTCTGGGTTGGTCTTCACACAGGAACGCTACAGACAATATTTTGCACACTCTTCAAACTGTTGAAACTAGATATTATTTGGACATTTTAACCAGGAGTAATTTGTGGTATTGTCAACATTATACAGAACTGTTACATTTCATTTGATACATTCAATATGTTGGTTGTTCATATTTTGTGTTGCTGTGCCTAAAATCTGGTCACCTGAAACTCTTTGAGATGAGTCCAACACAGTATGTTACAGTGCAAATGCTCTGTGCACAAAAAGTGAAAGAGATAACACCAGTAGTTTTTTTCTTTTCTGCCACTTTGGATTTAATCCACTGAACAAACTATCAAAGTGCACACGGACCGTACAGTCTCCGGTCAGTGGCACATTAAATACTAAGATGGCTAACATTAACTAAAGGCCGACGCCACACATGAAGATTATAACAGTGTTATAATAGTTCTCACAGTTTCAGCAGTTTAGTCAAATGTTATGTATTCTTTCCTTGCTGTTAGTTTGTAGTTGGCTGTTTTGCTTCATAACCGATGGCTTTATATTGTATGGGCCCAGTAGTAGAGGTGAAAGGATGCCCCCTATCTGTATGGAGCATGTGGCCATGTATTTCACATTGCCCCTTTAACAGAGGACGCTTCAAGTGCTATTTCAAATGTTCACATAAATATTGAAAGTTAACCTGACAAACACTGGATTGAATAATATCAGGTATGCAATGAGGTCCTTTATGTTAAAGGGCAATTTAAAAACATATCTGTGCTGGTTGAGAGGGTAAATAGAGAGAAGGACCACGAGGAGCATCTGTCCTCCACAGTGTAAATGACAGGTATCACGGATGGGTTTCCTGTTATGGAGGCCATTACTGATTCAGTTTACTTCCTGGCAGCTGTCCTCCACACAGGTATTTTAAAGTAAATGCTCATGTGCTGCCCACCTCTAGATACATACTGCGTGGCTTATTTACTCCAATCTTCGATATTCTGTCCCAGACAGGTACTGTATAAATAATGAGACTGTGTTGTGTGAGATGAAGCTATTATGTGGATATGTGGGCTTCAGGGAGATATGAAATGAAAATATTGAATGCCAGATATTTGATTGAGCGAAAGCCAAAGGGAATTCTTATTCTTTTAATTTTTCATGTAACAAAACTAAATATACAGTGGCACATTGGTTTAGTCACAGTCTTTGTCTTTGGCACAGGGCTGATTACATGGGGTACAATACTGATATTTAAATATTTGATGAGAAACATATTCCGCCAAACTCGATTTCCTTTCTGTGAAAGCACACTTTGCGTATGGTATATATTTTTTTCTCCCTTTTTTTGTGGCTATAATCCATCATTAATAACTTGAGTCATGCTAAACAAAAAATTCCAAAATTAGAAGTCTAATTGAGGTGCGTGCAAAACAATGTGGAGCCATAGTGTCAAACTTCAGACTGAACTTGAAAAAGCTAATAAAATGCCATTATTTAGGAGGAACTATGACCACTGCAGAGATTTTAATAAGGCTCTGTTGGACTGTTCTTCTTTAGGCACGATGAGTGACCCATTTGTTAAACTTGGTAAAACAGCATGTGAGCTTAATGAGGAAAGCCACTTGTTCTTCTGCTGCATTGAAACTGTGTGAAGATTAAAACTGATGGAGCCTCATGGGAGCGAAAGGTGTGGATGTACAGTTTGCACCTAAGTGTGGGGGGAAATGGAGCAAACTCAGGATAATTGGCTCATCGCTGTGTGGGGGACGGCACGTTGTTATCAAAGCCTTTTGTGTGCAGAAGAGGAACACCTAACAATTGCTTCCTTTGGTGGTTGCATTTTGCTTCCTAAATAAAACAAATCTCCACAGAAACCTGTTAAGACAGGAGAAGGAGCACAAGTTTGAAGCTAGGGTTTAGAGTAATGATGAATTCTTAATAAACTGTACCTCTGAGAGAAAAAACAAACAGGGAGGCAGCTTCTGCAGAAAACTATACAGATATAAGAAAGTGAGATGATTTTTTGAAGGAATGATGCAAAAAGACAGTTGAGAAAGAAGGTAACTGCTGTTTGGATGGAAACCAAATTGTAGTCTGCCATCACAGATAATTGCTACAGTTAGCAAAAAAGTAAACATTTAACTCCACACACTGCACATTTGTTAAAATGCGTGTCATGAAAAAGTATTTCCTTTTTTCCAGCTGCATTTAAAAACATCTCTGTCCACTACATGCATCTTTTACTTTGCTTGTTGGGGGGAGTGATTTTGTGTATCTGCTATTGTCATTGTTTAATACATAGTTGCTTTTTCTGCAACAAGGCTCTTTAGGACTTTGGTAAGAAAAGGTTCATGGAAATGATTCATGGCTACTGCAGCTGGAGTCTGTGTGGGTGTTGGTGCAGTCTCTGAAATCGCATGTGGTCCCAGAGGACAAGATGTAGGTTAAGGAGTCACCCAAGAGATCTAACCACAGGAGGACGGAGTGCTTTCAGTCTCAAGGTTGTGGGAACTGACAGTGTCCTCTCTGAGTGCAGCTCAGGAGCCTGTGGGGACATGAATGTGCAATGTTTAGTTTAATTACCCTCTTCACCTGCCTCATAACAGTACTTAACATTCACATACTATACACATAGAAAGAAAACTAAAGAAATACAATTATATTGTTAGATATAAACAGACGAAGACACACCCTTTATCAACTATCTGCATAGATATCATGATACACAATTACATTGTCTCCAGTGATAATAACAAGCACATACTTACTCAAATTTCTCAGAAAATCTGATCAAACTATTTTTTACTAGTTTTAATTTAATTACTCTGTATTTTTGTAAAAAATAGTCAGTGTATAGCTGTAATTATTTGTTTATTTTTCCCTCTATAATTTCACTTGAAACTATTATGGATATTTAGCATTTCAGTTATTAATAAAAATGAGAAAATACTCAGCACATTTGTCAAGTATATAATTTACACAGGAATATGCAACAATAGGCTTTACCACATTCTTATTTCATATGGACTATTTATTTATTGAGCTACCAGAAAACATGCTCTAAAGTGATATGAGGTGTGTGCACAGTACAGTAGGAAAGGGGGTATCTTTTTTTTATTCTCTAAAGTAAACCAATGCCCCTCAAACTGTTTGAGCAAGTCCCTGTTGTTATGAGGTCTAAAATATATGAGATAGCAGGACGGACTGCATGCATACGTGTGTGTGTGTGTGTGTGTGTGTGTGTGTGTGTGTGTGTGTGTGTGTGTGTGTGTGTATGTCACGCAAGCACAAGTGAGGGTGTTTGGGGGCATGAAGCAGGAACACACGCTGAATGCAGCATGGCTCAGGGGGATACTGAGTTAGAGAAGGGCTTACCATGTTCTCATTTAATGCTTATCTTCATTTAGAGTGTTTTAAGCTGCCTTCTGGGTCCCATTTGTTAAGGTCAACATAGTCCCTTTTGTACGAGACCTGCCCTCTATGTGCCACTCTTTCCTGCCTCAACTAGTTGGCAGAGACACGCGGCAAGCATCCACAAAGGCTGTATTAAAAAAGTTTTACGAAACTGTCTCATTTCATTTTAACCTAAGGATTTAAAGTACACAATCCATCATGCTAGATGTTTCAAGTGAAGCGGTTATATGGTGGCTGTGACCTCAGTAGGTAGAGCGTAAAGCAAACTTTAACCACAAGGTTGGCGATTCGATCCTCAGTTACTACTGTCTGAAGTCACAGTGTCCTTGAGTAAGACACTAAACCCCCTCACAGCGGCCCACTGCTCCTAAATGCTTGGAATGGGTCAA
Organism: Ophiodon elongatus; assembly: GCA_016806645.1. NCBI lineage: Eukaryota > Metazoa > Chordata > Actinopteri > Perciformes > Hexagrammidae > Ophiodon > Ophiodon elongatus. The sequence continues at coordinate 3,692,935 of JACSYO010002129.1, forward strand.
ATGGGTAAAAGAGGTTAAAGATTCACATCAAACAAAAAATGAATTGACGTGAAAACCATTCTCATGTAATGTATACGTTTTATAGGATGCGTGTCTTGGTGTCAATTATACATTTTCTAGGCTATTCAATAACAGACATCACTTTGACACTATTCAAGCTTGGAATGTTTTCAGCAATAGTCATTCAACTTATTTATCAGGGCTACACCTAACTATTTTTTTTCATCAATAAATCTAACAATAATTCTTTATAAAAATCGATTAATATTTCAATCTTCTCTCAAAAACATACATGTAACAATATAATAGACGCTATTTGTCAGATGCCTGATCCAAAATATACAGGACCTCAAATTCAAAAGGATTTCTGTGACACACATTAACTTAATCACTGTATGTCACACTGTACTATTTTCCTAACCTGGAGAATCAGTATTTTTGCTGAAGTACTTGACTTAAAACTTAAAACAGTAAAGACATGGATTCATTTATTTTATATGCAGTTAAGATAATCACTTGATAATTTATATTTGCTTCAGAGTAGGGTGGGGGAAATAATTGAAACAGTCACAGACTGTGACAACAGTTCGTTAGTTAAAGCCATTTTGTCACTCATGCATGGTCATTATAGTAAACGGAGAATATAAAACGTAGGATGAAGGACGCTACAGTGAAACGTTATGTTATCTTCGGCTGCGGTGCAGGAATCGTTTTGGGCTTTTTTTTGACAGCAGATCAGTTTAAAATATTTCACAAGTAATAGCACAAGGGAAAACAGCCACAGTGAGCTTAATTTATTGTGTCCTGCTGTTGTGTGTAAAACTGCTCACGTGATGTGAAGCACAAAGAAGCGCATCGTTGCAATATTTACTGACTTCTTTATTAAAATTGCGAGAGTTTGGCTACATTGTAAACTGATAACAGTTGTTCTTCTGTTGTATCTCCATAAAAGTAGCTGTTCAATAAGCATGAAACGGAACTTGTTGTTTCCACGGGAACCACAGCTGTAAACTTGTCTTTATCACCATTTATCAGAAAAACATCTAACATAACTCTGCCTTGAATCTTGTTAAAATAGAAATATGGGATGGAATATATTTCTACATTGATAAGACTTTCATGTACAGTGGCCTATTCCTTGTTCGTTTGATAGAAATACTGTCTGCGCATTGCAAACGATGCATCCTTTGGTATCTGGTTGAGGCAACTAAAATTTGACTGAAGATGGAAAACATCAAACCTGCTGAATGCCCTGATGTATGCTATGTTAATATCAGTTTGATATCATTCATACCTCCTGGACCAATACAATACATCACAATGGTGGTGTGATTTTGTAAACTACGGTGGAATCTATATTTCATCCTGCGAACCTAAAAAAAAAAAAAAAGTCACATTTGAAAGATAAAGCTTTTAATAGTGTCATATGAATCCCTGTGTTCCTCTCATTATAACAATCGTCAGACATTTCAACCTTTGAAGTGGAAACTTCCAAAATCCCATCTGTTATTCTAAGTGTAAAGGCAGCCACAGCAGAGACGTGCGTGTAACCTGCAATATGATTCAGAAATTGCAGAAGATTGCACTATCCCACCACAACTGCACTATGAGACTTTGAGCTGATGAGGTACTAGAAGTTTCCCAAGGCTGACAGAGAGAAAGGAAGAGACGTGAAGAGAGTGTAAGGTCTATCAGAGTGTCTGTTTCTGTCCTCATGTCTCTGTTTTCCCCCATGAAGTGTATTGCCCTTTACTGTCATTTCCCCCCTACAATACCTACAGAAAGACTATAACTTACACACCTTCTTGCTTTACAATTATTCCTTCTATATTCGTGTTAGACAATAAAAAATTGTTGTCGCTCAAACTACGAGAACCTCAAAGAGAATTAACATGCTGGGTTTGTTCTTTAAATTTTCCCCTCGCCTGCAGCATCTACAGTACTCTGCAGGCAACGTACATCAAATTGGAGACCCTCCATATCAAAGGGAGTTTAGGGATTATATGACGCTTGTTTTAGACTCAACCCCTGATATTTTTGGAACCACTGACCTTCTGCTTTTGGATTCAAATGTTAAATATGACTCTGCCCTTGCGTCATTTTATGTCATTACATATCACCATACCCTAGGGCAGCTCAGTTATGGCAAAAATCAGAATCATTATTATTTACACGATTACTCATTGACTTTGGAAACATATGCATTTATAGATCATTTTAAAAACGTGTTTTTTTTAACAGCCTTGAGCTATATTTGCTATATATATAAATAAATAAATATAATTACTTACTTTAAAGCTACTACAAGGAAATTTCCTTTTGTGTTGATTTTGGCGGTCCCTGTGAACGAAGGTGGTAGTGTTTCTAAGCACCAGAGTCCCTTTAGAAAACCTCTCATTTTACTGCAGCAGGGTCTGACAGTCTGCCCCGCTCGAGTCTGAGCTGTAGGAGTTTCTAGTGCATGATCCGATTTCTCACGGAATCTGACCTGCTGGCACAGATGACAATCACTGAGAATAACTATACAGAAATAGACAATCTTTTTGGTTGTCTTGTTTACTCATGTAGGTCATGTAGAGTCATCAGTATTAAATAAACAGTTGCATAAGCAGTTAAAAGTTGCTCAAACTTTAAGTAAAGGCTCTCTTTCCATCATCTTGGCTTGAACTGAACCGTGAAACAGTCCCGGGAAGAAGAGACTGCGCAGCACCAGCCGTGAGCTTTTCAGCACCCCTTTCACTTCGCCACGAGCAACTTTTATCTCAAGCCTTTCCATGCCGACCTAAAGGCGGTCGCGGTGCACCGTCATGATGAAAATACGCCTCGTGAAAAGACTTGCCGAGTTGAATCCCATGGGCAGACCCCCTCCATTGAGAAGTGTACAAACATTTTCGTTTTATTATATAACTGTGGCGCTACAAATTAATTACAGTATTTGAGTTTGTGTAAATGTACATGATTGTAAATCTGTACAACCTAGCTTTGCTGGTGATGCTTTGAAGATAGAAGATTGATGTGGAATTAATTATTATGACCTTGAAATAACATAATTGGAATTTCTTTAGTGTAGAACCAACCTGATCTTCAAACTACAGGCACAAGTAGAACTCTGAAGCAATTAAAACAGATTTTCCTCACAATTTCAACATTCAGTAAAGAGGCATTTAGGTTTGATAGTTTCAATGCAAATAAGCTTTGATGCCCTCAGGAAATCATCACAGTTTCTCTGCACTGCAAAAACATCTTGGTGCCACATACTGACATGTCCTCAAAATGTCCTTGTATACCTGCTGCTTCCTGGTTAGGCCACCCCCTGCTGCATTTACACATTATTTCAGAATACAGTGAAGGTTCTGGAACTTTCAGATAAGGATTCTAATTTTGCCAGCCAGTGCACTTTGTGTCGACCACTAATGGCTAATAGAGTAAATAATTATAAAGCTACACTGCGATAAATCGCAAGGTAGCTTTATAATTAGTTTCTCTCTCTCCCTCTCTCGCTGCGCTGAAGTGGAGGCTGAGAGAGTATAGGTCTGTTTTGCTATAATTATACAAACTCCAGCTTAATGTTAATCCGTAGACTATGTTAGAAAAAATATTCAGTTCATTGTCACTGAGCAAAACCCATACCTGCGTATGTAGTATCAGTCTCACGGCTCTCATCAACCTCATGATTTCCAGCAGCAGAAGCTGAAAACCCATTGTATGCCCTGCACCAAATGGCAGAAGTAGTTCGCTAATAGATAGTAAACATACTGTAGTGGAGTATTTAACCGCTAAAGTGCCAGATATTTCCCCCAGGAGTTGCTGGAGACCAAAAATTATATATGCACTCTAAAAGAGAGTGAATATTTGACTTAAATTCATCAGATGTGATGAATGTGGTCTGTGTCGACTGAATGTGTAAATTGACTGTTTGCTGTTGTGTTTGTCATTTTAACTTCACAAGGTGAAAATATATTGTGTTTATACTTTTTTGTGCTGGTCTGAAATGGTAAAAAACAATTCAAAGTTAATAAAGATTCATCATCAGATAATTTGAGTCTTATTTTCAAGGCTGGGTCTTGAAAGCACCAGACTGTAGAGCAGAGGTAGCCAACACGGTGCCCGCGGGCAGCTGGTTGCCCAAAGGGACCACGTGAGTCGCCCGCAAGGCATGTTCTAAAAATAGAACAAGTCACCATGGAGCTCCATCAAAAAATAAAATGAAAAAAAAAATGCTTGCATTAATGAATGTAGATTCTAAAATGACAATATTTAATATTACATTTTAAAAACAAAAATATTTTCCGTATTTATGAACTCTGACCTATTCTGAAGTCAAAGTTCAATATTGTGCGCATGTCAAACCCCCATCTTAGTCTGAGACAAGGAAGCGGGCGGAGCTACGATGGGGCGCTAAATGCGTTTTTTATCCTTGAAACAAAATGAAACATGGCAGAAAAGCGAAAGAAAACTCGTATTTTTACGATGATTGGCAGGAAGAGTTCTTTTTTACAACAGTGAAAGAAAACTTTGTGTGTGACTGTTGCAACGGCGAAGCGGCACAATGTGGAGAGACACTTCGGTACGTGTCACAAAAGCTTCCATGCTAGCTAATGTGTCATAAAGCTTCCATGCTAGCTAACGTGTCATAAAGCTTCCATGCTAGCTAACGTGTCATAAAGCTTCCATGCTAGCTACCCACCGGGCAGCGCACTACGGATAGAAAAAGCCCGGGACTTAAAGGCAGCTTTGGGCAAACAACAGTCTTTTTTTTTATCTTACATAACTGATAATTTGTACAGAAAGAGTTCATGATTTGTTAAATGTTACAAAGGTAGTGGTTAGATATGACAGTTAATGATTTCCAAAAAAATGTTAAAGTGATAATTTGTACAAAAATATAACAGGTGTAATTTTGAACAAAATGCTACATATGTGCTTCATACAAAACTGTCAAATATATTTACAAAAATATCAGAGATGTGATACCTCTGACTTTCTGAAGTGGTCTACTAAAGTACTCCAAGCTAAAAATTACCTTTTTGGCAAATTGGAAGAATGGAAGAATAATTTCATTGGGATCAAATATGAATACTGGGAATTTGGAATATAATAATATTAATTTAAATGAATGTTGATGAATATTACATTAACTTCTCAGTCATCTAGATTATGTTGAAATCTTTAAACCTTGAAGTTAGAAACAGCATCCTTGATACTAATTATATCAATTAAACATTAATGTTTAGAAGTACTAATTTGGAGTGTGAATTTCACCGAGTAAAAATATATAATCATCCGCCATTTATTTATTAATTTGTAATAAAAGGTGAAGGTTGGGCGATAGGTTAACATTTTCCAACCGGACACCGTGAGCCCAAAAACTGGTGATTGCCAATATATTTGCACAGGTGTGTCTCCTGGCAGAGATAATAAAATGACAAAAATCGCCCAAAAAATAACCACAGATGGACTCAGCCAAATAAATATTTGTCCAATCGCCCGACCCTGGTGAAGGTATTACTTGAAAAAATTGTAAAGAAAAGAAATAGGGAGTGGCATTTAGCGTCTGAGTTTGCTCTTCCCTGTGAACACTGCTTAGAATCGATGGACAAGAGGTCAGAAATCATCTCTTCTGGAAAACTTGTTTCTACAGCACTGTTAGGTCTGACAGAGTCTTTTTATGGTGTTACCTGCTACTTTACACACAGACATTCTTTGTGCCAGGTGTTCCTCCATCTTTCCTCCTTCACTTTCAAAGATTAAGGCTAATTATGTTTTCTCAAAATCACAATCTATACACACAGTATAGAGAAAATACTATTCAGAAATAGTCGCTGAAGATTTTGACAGTCATCTTCTGAAACTTCCTTCCTTCTCAGACTTCTTGCTTTCAAGACTTTTGAGTCTCACATCAATTTGTCATCATCATTTACAGCCATATCAAACATCATATAAACCCCATACACTCCCAAACAGGGGCTGCAGGGGGTTGACTTCAGCCCTGAAATGATGAGGAAGTGCAGGTATCGAACTGCTTCTGGGAGGCTCAGAGAGAGATGTGAGTCATCAGCCTCGGCTCAGTGGCCAAGCTGCCCGCAGTCAGACCTGGATCACTTTCCCTCCATCAGCAGGATGTTAAGAGCCAGAACCCTGAGTGGTCGGCAAAGTGAGGTCTGAAAGACGGGGGTTGCTGAACAGTTTAACAGTGCGTGGTATGGGGTAAGAAATGTGTCATTTTCTCTGGAGGTAATCCAATTCGGATTTGTCTGCTTTGGTTTGACTGAAAACCAGGCTGGACTTGCTGTACCTGAAACTTTGCGGTTGTCAGTAACGGATCAGCAATGTTATTTGTTTTTATGTTGAAGAAATATAATTATGATAATGCTCTGTTGGTTTGTAATGCAGTTCTTACATATAATTGGGCTGAGTTTAAATCCTTTATGTCTCATTACGAAGTTCTTTCATCTTCTCGGATATGCAACATCGCGATGCTCCATTACATTCAAACACAAAGAAATTCATTACAGACATATTCAGTTGCCACCATGTTAGGAACCTCAAACTAATGCAGTCCCAAACGTCCTGTTTCACAACAACCTGCAACAAATCCTTCCTTTATCAAGATGATTTTGCGGCTTTAAGGTAATTTCTGGTGCTGTTGTATTGTATTAAGTTATATTATCAGGTGTTTCTAATATTTTGACACTGAGGACATGCTAAACTTGCAACTCAGTGTATATCTGCAATAAAAAATGTTTAACAGATACTTCCCTCCCAAGAACAATGACAGCATCAGTCTTTTCAGCAAGTGCTCCAAAACGACAAACCAGCATTTACGTTCAAGCATCAAAGCTCCAAATTAAGCAGCAATTCAGCATCAGATCAGGAAATACTTCTTTGTGTGTTGCTAAAGATGGCATGACAAACAATTTTCATTTTGTCATTTCTTTGTTATATTTGGAGGACAATTATTTTGGGTTACTGGATACACAACTGTGACTGATTTGAAATGACAGAACTGAAAGTTTTTTAGTTTTGGTTTAGACAAGCTACCTAATAGATAAACTGTTTATTATTTTCTAACCAAAACCAGAGGAACATGTACAGGTATGAATGTGCAGTGGTAGGTTTATCTTAGCTATATTCACTTGAAAAGGTCATAACTATTTAAAACAAATTTCTTTCGATCTCTTTTCCCCCATATTTTTGGTCAACTACCCTCTTGAGGGCTCTTCAGAAATGAGTGTACACAACCCACTTACCAACCACTTTCTCATCAAAGTATCAAACTGCACGGATTGACTCTACTTACAGGAGTCAAGTGGAGTCTATATTTCAAAGTGGGGACTGCGTTGTAGCTGAGGCAATTACAAACAAGCTTTCTCCCCCTGAAGAGCTGCCAACAAGTTTACGCCTCTGTCAGCAGTTTGCTTCTGGGCTACTGTTGAAGCAACGTGATATTTGCAGTCAGAGTTACCGTATTATGACCAAAGTTTGTCTACCTACCTCGAGGGAAAAAAACCCCCAAAACATGCCGAGTTTATATCCTGTGTAATCAAGGAGGCATCACTTGAAAGGATCAGAGGCGTCTTGAAGTGGGGGAACAATGGAGTCTTCAAAGAGCAGGCGGGAGGAGACTTGGTGGAGGAGAAACACTGCAGCCTAACTTCCACTGCCCTCAAGCAGTGGAATAAAGCAAAGCAGTGGGGAAGGATTATTAATTCACTGTGGTGGATCGCAGGTGTTTATCTCTTTTTGGTGTGGCCCAACCTGCAGCTGAAAGTTTGCTTGTTTGGCACTCTTGCTACTCTGTGCAGAATAGATTATCTGTGAAGAACCTCACCTGAACACATATGTCCCTGTGAGATGGATCATATTTGGCGTTGGTGGAAAATGTAGAGATATAAGTAAAACTGATGTAAATATGCTGCTGGAACAATGCTTTTTTTCATTTTGGCAATTTAACATGGATCAAAATAAAAAAGCATTATATCAAATTTCAAGACTTGTAAATCGAAAAAAAAATATATACAATTGTTTTTAGGGTTGAAATAAATAATTGACACAAAACTAGTTAGGAATAATATTTTATAAATTGGTTGTTTTTGTAATTGCTCAATCGAAAAGGCCTCGAATTTCATGTTTGCACCCCTCCAATGTGTTGTTTTACTATCTTTAATCTGTTATAGATCTTTGCAAACTGAATAGGGGGAATTGGTTTTTGGACTTTTGATTGGACGAAACAAGACATTTGAAGACATGGACTCAAGGGATCTGTGACTAAAATTAGAAAAACAACTAATTGATTTATCAGCAGATTAAACAATAAGGAAAATGAATGTTAGTTGCAGCCCCATTCAATATAACATAATATTAACATAGTCTCTGAATTCTTAGACTTTAATTGAAAAAAGTAATGGAGGACAACCTGCATAGTAAATCGAGCATAAAATGTGAAGGTTTTCATCTTGAGTAGAATGAGTCATTGTTTGCATAACAACACTGACTGGCCTTATTACAGCCGCTGGCTGTGAACATTCTTTATTCTATATTTCATCCCAAGAAAATAAACAAACGATTAAAAGGTCACCTCATTGTCATTCAACCACACAGCCCACTCACGTATAGATTATATCTTGTTTGTACTCAGTTTCTATAGTCCCAGTATTTTGTATAATTTGTATGTGATGCTTACACAACGACGCACACCAATTTAAACTAATTACATATAAATAATAGAAGTGCACGATTTCCCAAATGATAATAATGACATGCTGAAAAAAAGTAAAGAGTGTGATGGCTTCATGTGCATGTGAACCATCCTTCCCCTCTCCTCTCTCTATAACAGTTTCCCGACTCCCTGCGGGGAAATGTGTGGCTTTTCAGAGATGGTTTTGTAATGCAGTCCACTGAGAGACGACAGACATTTACTCTGACACCGCTGGTATTTTCTGATTATTAATTCATAGGATGGATCCGGCAATGAATTTATTTATATGTGAGAGTAAGGACTTTTGAGTGTACATAACATGCCTACATGCATGCAAACACGCATGTGTGATTGAGTCACATGGCCATTTAACAATGTTGACAGTTTGCAGTCTTCACATCAATTTAACTCACATTTGCTGCGCATTTCCTCTCTCCCCTAAACATCTTCGACTTTTCTTTTCAACTTTCAATACTTTCCGCTCATCAACCTGTAACAGAGTGACATTTTTGTGGGTGTCACAAATGGTCAAGGGAATAAGAAAATAGTCTGGGGATTCAACAGTGCGTTTGTTGAAATTACAAATTGTTAAGAGTTCTTAACAACTTATAGGTAGGGTTATATAAAGGACATGAAGTTGATGCTCTTGACAGACTGACAGCTAAGAGTAGCCCCACTGGGACATTATCCCCAAAGGTAGCAAATAACATGCATGCAGGACCAGATGACAGGGGTTTATACTCAACTAAGATAACAAAGGAAGAGCTAAACTGACATTGATAAACTCCAACACACTAACACCACAGAGACTGTTGGTGAAAACTATTCAGCCCAGTCTTTGGTTGTGAGTTTGTATTTAAGCTCATGTAAATCAATTGTGTACTGAGAAGCAAAATTATAAAGTAGACAAAGTTTCTAACTAAACCCACAGAGAGGCTCATTGGAGTCATTGATCATCGTGAGGTACCCTAATTGCTGAGGATAATAAAGAATTGATTGAGGCAGTCAAGAGGTAAAACACATGAAATGCATGCCAGCACTCTCTATGTGTGTGTTGAAGCAAATGTATGCGTGAGGTAAACAGATGAAATCTAGAATTAAAAAAGATTTGAACACATTATAAATAAATAGTGTTCAGGTAACTAAAACTACTTGGTTAAGAATTAGAGAAAAACATATAGATTCTAGTCGTGCATACAGGTATGTTCCCACTTCCTTACATCAACTAAAGGTGCAATGTGTAGGAAAACTACGATGCCAGACACGAAAACGCGAATGGCCTTATATAACGCCAGTGTTTGGTTTGTTCTTATTGAGCTACTGTAGAAACATGGCGGTGTTTTCAGGCAATTATACACTAAAGGAAACATACTATTATATTCCATTTCTGCCAATAGAAATGCTACACACGGTTCCTTTAAACAGCTGATTCTTGGTTTACGTTGACACTTCCTGTTTCTGCTTTGCTTATTCTTGCACTGATGTCAGCATCTTCCGCCCCGCCTGTGCATGACTCCATGCACACAAAGGTTTTCCATCCCTTCCAAAGCTGCACCAAATCTTAGACTTTCCACTATTGACTGAGATCATTGCAATGTTGTTGTTCTGTCCTTGTGATTGACTGGTGAGCATGGGACAGAAGTGTCAGGTAATCTGCACAGTCTAGATTGTCAAGTTGTCTTCAGATGTATATGCTCCTTATAAGTTCAAAAAGTAATATTCCAAAAATATTCCTTTAACATGTTTTTAATTATATGAGTCTATTGGGAAATGCAGGGCCCTGGGGACATACAGTACATAGCCTCCCCTCTGAATTTTATAATGTTACAAAGGATGAATTTAAAAAAAGGATACCTCCCACTCCGCCCTCCCACAACCAAAAACACAACCTTGATCCAGATGATCAACCACAATGTGCTGAAATGATGATCTGTGCTTATTTGAGTCCGGTATGAGCAGATGACAGCACCCTGAGGTCCACCCATGGAACAATTAGTAACCCAAATGCACCGTACACTGCAGAGACCTTATGAATATTTCACAGCAAACAAGAGAGAGGCTGCATGTTGTACAGCACCAAGGGTCACGGAGAGTCCTTTGTTCATTAGAGATGCAGAGGTAGGGTGAGCTAAAGGGAATGTGTAAATGCTATTCCCTGGCTGCATGATGCTTTGTAAATATAACTGATAACATGAGCAATTTTAGACACTGTGAACTTGGGGTCAATTCACACCTGTGGCCAAACAAATGTACACTATTTGCACATTTTGGATGCGCACAGTGTGTTTATAGTGCTGGAATTTATCCAGCAATATTCAAAAACACACTCTCCTTGTTGAAAAAACACAATGTCCTTCAAAAATGAATCGCTTTATAAGCATTAAAGAATTGGGTGACACTCAACTTACTTACATTATACCAGTATTTTTACAAGTTTTAACATATTTACCCAGCATTACCCACCACTAGAGTACCAAATATTCAGCAAAGTATATCAGAATGTTTGACATGTTGTGGTACTGGTGCTGTGCGTGTTGAAAACATGCCTGTTCGGAGCAGGCTTTTTGTTTGGCATCCTGTGTTGCTGCTTGCAGCTTTCTCGAGAAACGCTCATCCAAACAACTTCACACTTGACGCTGAGCACCCTTGGGTCCTGAGCTATACACCTGCCAAGACATAGTTGCATCCCTTGGCAATGCTAGAGTATACAAGTCATTTGGTATCAAAAGCTCACACAGACATTGAGAGCGGGCGGTACCCAACATGCCGTTCGGCGGTGTAACAGTTAATAGTGGTGCCCTCTTAATAATATCATCTGTTTTTCCCAAGTATGTCTCAAGCAACAGATATGCTCTCGTTTTAATCAATGCAGCTGTCTGCACCAGCTCCTTGCAGAATCATTTTTCAGCTGCGCCTCAGGAACATAACCACGACCTGAAGCGTTTTAAGCATCAAGTCTTTCTTCGAAAATATGCACATACCTAGATTTGAGGTTGATGCCCAATAAAAATGCACTGAATAAATATATATACATATATATATGCACATTTTGCTTTAGGTTTTCCTAAACCTAAGTGGTTTTGTTGCCTAAATCTAACTTCCTGTAAAGACAAGGTTTATTTTGAAAAGATGCTATGCATGTAACAGGCGTGTATTGACAGACTGTCACTGAGATGTGCAAAACTAAAGCTAGAGGGGTACGAAGAGCATCATAGATTGAAAGTTATTGCAACTGACCAAGCTGCATTATTTGAAGCATTTGTGTGAGAATGTGTTGTGAGCCATAATCAGATGCACAAATTAATAGGAGAATAGGTCAAGAATTCTACTGGACCAACATTTGCAGCTTAACCGGGCATACTAATTAAGTTAAGTTAAGAGGAATGAGGAGTCAACAATCAATGATATTATAAAACAGTTAATAAAAGTGTGAACCACAGCAACCACAAGAGGTCCTTGATCATACAGTCATAAATGATGATTAGCTGTGTACAGACAGGCAGACAGACAGACATATGACATGCATACACACGCACACACACATGCATGCACACATACATGAGTAAATACATTAACCCCATCTTCTGGCAGAGATAATCAATGTGTTCTGTTGATAAAAAGAGCTCGATAGTGAACTTGCTTGGGTCCTCAATACACTCTCCAAGTATGTATGAAGTTAATTAGATGAACGATTGCTGAGACAATTGAAGGACAAGACATACAGACAGACAGACTCTTTCCACTCTAGTTAGATATTTATTGTCAGTTGCATCATTATATGGTAATACGATTAATCACTGATCTCCCATTGTTTTGTTCACATGTAGGGGAAATCAAACTTGGTCTAACAACCACCCTGCAGAAGATATGTGTGCGTGCTTTTGCACAAAAACGCACTCACAACCTTTCAATGGGGCTCATTGTTACTTTCAACTGCCACTATGATCCTTTCATGTCAGAAGTTAATTCTGTCAGTCTTTTGTTTAAAGTCATAGTACAACCCACTTACTTGTACGCAAACACAGAACATGAAAGCAAACGTAAATTTAAAACATTAATTCTCATATTGTACAAACGATTACAAAAACGATTCCACAAACTGACACTCCCACGCTCACCGATGCAAAGTTCTCACACATGCAGGACATACCCACACATATGCACACAGAGCCTCGGGGTACTATCTGACTCATTTCTCAACTTCTGCCCACTTACAACCTTCTGCTCTGTGACTCCGGGCCAGTGTCCCAGTGTGTTTCTGTATGTGTTTGTGTGTGAAGCAAAATGAGAAACGCAGTTTGCATTTTTCCACACAACCTCAATGCCATGTTTGTTTGACAGGAGCCTCCACAGCCCCTCTCCCTTCGCTGCCTATTAACTGTAATTAATGTGCCACAGTACTTATCCTGCTTGCAGTGATAAACTCATAAAATACATTGCAAACAGATTTAAGCACCACGATTCAATCAAGCTGTAGGGGCTGTTCACCACAAGACGACAGTCTCTTCACGCTCTGCGTGATTTCAGTGAAATGAGATCAAAATACATAGAGTTTAGTGAAGAATAAAAAACCTGGTCCTTCTATTAAATAGCCTGACCTGGAAACCTGTGAACAACATCACCAGACAAACATCACGTCCCCTTAATGGATCGGTTCCACATACATACCTGTTGGTTACCAGTTACCAGGATGTTGCTGAGGTCTAGATAGTCATCACATCTCATGGCAGCAAAGCATGTGTGTGGTATGTATTTCAAATTTAACAACAACATATGTCCTTTGTAACTGAACCCCATGATGAAGTGTGTCTTTTCTGATCTGATGCCCCCTCAGCAATACAACACCTTTTTCAGTGTCAGCCTAAAATAAACCTGTTTCATTATCTTGACAGCACTGTGGTAGAGGTTTGGTTAGGGTTAGGGCAAGCTCATGGTTTGGGTTATTAATATTTCAGGTCACAGGGACCTTATTTGTCATGGTTATAATAATAACTACATGGTTCAGATTGTCAGTAGGAAAATGGAAGCAACACATGGTCTCCCGCGTCAAAGCCTACGGTTGACTCATCCAACTACCCTGACCTCCGCCCCATGCAGACATTGTCTCTATAACACTGTGCACTACTTCCTCCTAACAGACTACAGTTCAAATTCCTACAGAGAGCTTTGTTACTTGAACATAACAAGTTTTTTGGCCAGGAAAAAAAATTTGATTCCTGTTGGAGCTTGAAGTTGAGACTTCAATAAGCCAATGGCATGCCCCTGAAATGTATCCTTCAGTGCCAAAGAGATTAAGTGATGTTGTTCTCATGAGGCACAAGATGATTCCTATAATGATCCACGTGCCCAGAGATGTTCCATTGTCCTCGCTGATTTGTCCATGAAAAGCAAGATAAATCAATTTGCCATCATAGGGATCCTTCAACTCTCTGTGCCCCCTCAGCTTCCTCCATCAGACTCCCACCAATACCACCTCAATCTTGATAGAGTAGCTTTTCCTTGCTTTAACTGTTGTTGTTTTTTCTCTCCATTTGAGACCTTATGCTTCTGGGAGAATCTGACTATCCTACAATCCACCACAGCCTTCCCCACCAATCTGGAGACAATGGAAGGTTAGTGGAGGGAGAGGTAAATTATGAAAATATTTTCAGAGGCAGCGATGCAAGGCCACTCGAGTTAGGGTGCTAATGTAGCGTTGCCCATAAGTGCGAAATGGTATTGAGGCAGCAGGCGCTGCCAGCGGCGTTGCCATTAGGGCTCATTTTCCACTCTTAATGGCACAGGCACCTTGTTTAATAAGCATGGATTACAGGTCATAAAAGGCAATGGAGCACACAGGCTGGGAGGAGGATAAAGAGAGGGAGGGGGAGGAAGGGATCGCCTGAGGAGAGGAGAGCGATACCAGGGTAGAAGAGCTGCCTGTGGAAAAAAAGAAAAGAGAAGTGACAGATGTGGAGACATGACAAGGGAAGAGATGGGCTATGAGATGACGAGGCAAAGTTGTGGAAAAGATGGGTGTTTTGGCAGTTTACTGTGCATACTAAACAACTCATTAACTGCAAGGGAATCTGGATTTTAGACAGTAATCAGCCTGCTACCTTACCCGTTACCTTACCTGTTACCTTACCTGTTACCTTACCTTACATTACCTGCTAATTTGTTTCCAGCACTTCTCCTCATGCAGTATTTGAATGGTAAAGTTTGTCAAGCTCTAGAATGGCAGCAAACTTGTAATGTCCACAGGGATTCAATGGCCCAACAGTTTAGCTTTCCCTGGTGCCTCTTTGTCCCTGACAGACTTTCTCCTGCCCTTTTGTTGACAGACAAGCTTGAACTTCCCACTGATCCTCATCTAAAGACCCAAGAGCCAGTAACCCAACTTCTGTCTTTGAAATTACTGAGATAGAATATGATGAAATCCTCCAGCTGTTAAGCCAGCCACTGATATCATATTTATTTCAGGATGAAAATGAACTGTTAATCATTCCAGTGAATATATCTTGATACCTCATCATTGTGTGGCTATTTTCTGGTGAGAATTATATCTCTATTCTCTGTTAACTGCTTGATATGTAGAACTCTTCTGTGTTTCAAATGTTTGATTGCATGTTGATTGATTGAAAGATTGCAACACTTTAAATGAGTGTGTAGTGCCTGTTTTGAATGTAGAAAAC
This sequence comes from Ophiodon elongatus, assembly GCA_016806645.1. Lineage (NCBI taxonomy): Eukaryota > Metazoa > Chordata > Actinopteri > Perciformes > Hexagrammidae > Ophiodon > Ophiodon elongatus. Next base: position 3,708,307 of record JACSYO010002129.1, read on the forward strand.
TAGGAAACTACTTGGCCTGATGTTACTCGTCTATTTTGAGCATGACATTCATTCAAAAGAAAAATATGATAAGTTGATTTAACTCAATATAAAGCCTCTTGGTTATTATCTTAAAAAATAAGAAAAACTAGAGTGTAGTGTCTTAAATTGCGCCCCATTGCTATTCTTGGGGAAAACCGACATTAGAGTGTAAATTACTTTATGGAGTTTCTCACATTTCCCCACTGGCTGAGGATTATGCTGTATTGAGGATCACTGATGTCGTGGATGAAAATATGAGTCATGTCTGCTCCCTCTTCTTCAAATACGTTTCACGTTCTCACTCTCCAAGGCAATGGTGGATTTTTTTTTTTATTGTTTTTTAAATAGCAGCAATTTCGCAGCAGCAAATTTGAAAGAAAAAAATAAATCGATTGGAAGTTTGTACAGGACAAATGTGGTTTTGGGCTATGTGCAGGCAGAGATGTATGCAGTAAATTGAAGGAACTATTGTTGCACAAGTCAAAGAGACAACACTAATACGGGATAGAACATTTTTTAATCTGTGATAACACACAAGAGTGTGCACACGGACACCTACAAAAACACACACAAGCTGTACTCCTCATTCAGCTCATCTTTCAACCCTCGGGCTCTGGGCCAATTAGTTCACACTAGAGGATATTAATTTCAACCATGGCACAGTAGGAAATCATGGACAACACTATTATTCACACATCGTGGCTTAATGTTAACCTCATGCTGCGATCATTAAGGATTCATCATGTTATTCACAGCTTTTTACAACCTGTTGATGAACTTAGAATCCAATAACGGCTGTTACCCATGGCACTCAGCTGGGTCTAGTCATAAAGTGATGGATTAGACGCTGAGGTGATTGAGTTTGGTAGTCTGGTATAATCAACCCTTCTGCCCTCTAGAGCTCATCAATGTTACTACAAAAGGTTATTTAAGGTGGAGCTCAATTTTGCATTAAATTTATTTTATAGCTTTAGTTCAATAAAACATTTGGGTTATGTCCACATAAATGTTTCAAATTTCAAAATAATACATTTTAATCACACATCTGGCAGCCTCGTCCAATACAGACACATCTGCATGCACATGCATTTGCACAGCTGCACTGTCATCTCATCGGCTTTTAGAGGATTATGAACAAAATGTACGACTCAGATTCATCAGACTGATAAATGAATAGGAAGTCAAAATAGTATCAGAAGAGATCCTTCATCAGTTGATTTAATGATTAAAATGTGACATCCAGCAACAACAGCTGCAGTTAGGACAAAATTGTTGAATGTTTTGTATGTTATATTGCATTGTGTTGTAAAGCAATCTCTGCCCATCAGTATTTGTTCATGAATTCGGTTTAATTTGCCATATAAGAAATTGGAAGCATATCCCAACGCCCTCAGGGTAATCTACACTTAGAGTTGCTTAAACCTGTATTGTGTACAAATGAGGCCAAGATAGAAAAGACTGTGGTCCCAAAGAGAGAGACACAACAAAGAGAAAAAAAGGCAAAATGAGAACTCCTCAAGAAAAATGCGGTAATTAGATCTAAACTTTGGATTTTCAATGAAAATGTGAGTAATATGAATCTGCATACAAGTAGATGAAAAGGTGGGTGTTTGTTTGTGTCAGAATCTTGTTTTATCTCAAATTCTCAGCTTGGTTATGACTCTACTTCAGCAATGATTTCTTGGAGGCAGTAGGCGTTCACACCTCTCTGTTCCCTCCATATGAAAACTCCATGGCAACCCTCCCTCTTGAGAATGATGGAAAAATGAAATGATGCGTTTGATATAATATTAAAGTTTGTTTGATTGAACTCTTCTTCCAGCCTGGTAATGAGTCAAGGCATCTTTTGAATTTTTATCATATAATGTGATTATAAAAGTTTGTCTGAAAGATGCATTACAAGGCTTTAGTTTCTGATATAACTCATGATTAAACTAAGAAATGAATTCAGAGATTGTGAAGTTCAGTTATTGAAGTTAGTTTTATTATATTCTATTTGTAGCAAACTTCCACGGAAAGATGATAAAACTGAAATGTCAATGACACAATCTGAACTAATAAACTTCGTCTAGAGACAGCCCTCAGAAACCTATAGGTCACTTAATGGTTTAACTCTCAATTTACCATGTGCCTGGACATACTCAGAGCAGATTAGACTCTAGACACTCAGACCGTTAAGGTTGAGTCTGCCATGTTTTATGACCCCATCTTTCGATTTTACGATCTAAATTCCTGAGGAGCAGAAAGACACCGAAGACAGCTTAACCTCCCATCTGCCCATCAGAACCGTCAGGTGAAAACAACACAATTTCCAGATGTAAATGAGTTTGATGTTTCGAGGCCAAATACATATTAGTGAGATAATAAAATAATCTTAGATATACATATAAATAAACAGATAATTAAGCTTTAGACCTAAAGATTAAAAGTCAATTTAAATTGGAACTAATATAAAATTGCTACACAATCTTCCCTATTGCTTCTCAAACTCTCAACTGCTTAATGGTGCATAAATCATTTAAACTAAATTTAATGTAAAACGTCAATCAACGGATTTAATTGATGGACATCAATCAATGATATGATTCACTAATTCTACCTCGTCAAATGCAATCCTTTTCATTTGTTTGTGGTTCAGCTGAGTACCATCATACTTTTATAGTAATTTATGGGTTTATGAAAATAAACGTTACATATCTTGATATTAATTCATTATTATTTATTAAACTGCAACAAGCAACAATGCTACATATTTTTTACTTTGCTCCAAGAGTTTAATCAATAGATTTGCGCTCAACTGGTTGCCACATTACAGAAATAGCACAGTCAGACAAGTAGAGAAAGAAAAACAGTCATTAGATTTTATGAAGTAATATCCCTAAAAAAAATAGAGAAAATATGATTCAGCATTATTGTGGTTGAATAAATATAATTCATGGTGTTGTTAGATTATTGCAAGACCGCCTCATTAATCCGTTTTTTAACCACAGTTAAAAAGAATTTTTTTTGAAAGGCTAAAAGAGTGTGTGTGTGTGTGTGTTTGTGTGTGTGTGTGTGTGTGCGAAAGAAAGTGACAATGACAAGACAAGGTGGACTAATGCACCCAATGTTTCTGTACGTTTTTAATAATGTAATTTGTCCAACAACTTTAAGAATAAAGCTTTGAACTATTCAGTATAGCCCTAGTTATGGTTGGCTATGATTTGTGTTGTGATATTGCAACATGATGCTGTGATGTTGTCGCACCAAGCACAGAAAATGATTTATATTTTTTAAATACTCTTTTATAAATGTTTATTCACGTAACTTGCAAAAAGCGTAAAGGTTCTGTTATTTCAAAGCTCTGCCAGACACTGAGCCACACCGCCGCTCCCTGAGTGACCACTATTGGACGATATTAAAAAAGAAATGATCGCCCAACACTAAAGCCACTAGTGTGGCTAAAAATGTAAATATCAACCAATTAGTCTACTCCTTCATTATCACTTGAATATCGACCCAATCATAACCACATTAGTCACATAATGAGTAATGAATCACATATGAGTTACATGTCTGTATCAGGCTCAAGCTTTTTGTCTCTAATCCTGATGGCTGCAGCACCATATGGTGCCAATGGCCTCATAAACCATAAATGTTCACAGTTGCTTAATCACTTTTTCTTGGTGCTCAAGTGAGCTAGTCTGTCACTTTGCATTATCAAAAGCATAGCATATGATTAACATAATGCCATTACAGTGTCAGTCTGTCAAAACATACAAACAAACCTTCCGTAGCAGCTGTCTAGAAAGAGTTGCTTGAACAGTGTGATATTTGCAATGAAATATGTTTGTGTGTGTATAATTCGTTTATGGATACAAGGTTGTGCATGGCGAACAAGCATGTTGCCAAACACACATTCACACACACACACACACACACACACACACATACACACACAGACAGACAAATATACAGACAAACATGCACACATTTTTGTACACAAGCTGCAGTGTGTTGAAATGGGCAACTAATATAATTTGTTTAGCATATTGCTAATGCGTTTGAAGTACCTGACTGCATCCCAGGTTTGCTATCCCTCAAAAGATTCCCACCTTTTGCAACATTTATGAGATGCGAGAAATGAACCCCTAGGAGCGTCTGTCACTGCATTATGCTGACGCTTTCAACAAAAATATACTAAAAACACTTGCTAACTGGACCCCTGCGGTGTCACACATATTTGTGATGGATAACAGCAGACTCTCACAATCTGTTCTCTCACTTCCCCTTGCAATAAAGAGGAGAGATCAAATTAGTTAATCGCTGCAAAAAACTTTTTCCCCACTTTAAAGCATGTTCAGCACAAAGTGTTGATCAATGCCGTTAGAGAGCCCGTCTTAAACCCTAAGCCCTGGCACCACTTCACATCAGATGAAAGCAACGATGATTTGCTGCGAATCAGCATTTAGCCACCCACAGAACATTGGAACAGCAGTGGACCTGTAACCTTTAGAGCTCGCCATCCACCATGTTCCACCTCCTGGTTAAATCAGCAGCAAAGTAACTGTCAACGCTTTACAGAAATGAATGAAGTTGAAACTTTCTTACATCATTTTTATTTTACGTAACCATCACATAAAACATGAGTAGGAGTATTCACCCTCAACATTCTGTGGTAACGAAATATATTTCAGAAAATTAGAAACAAATTATTTCTCGAAGAGTTCTAGAAAGATTATGAAATGATCAACAGTACATTTGGATTGTAGTATTCAGATCACTATCTTTGGGTTTTTGACAAGGCAAAGAGATGAAGACAACACAGGTCACTGCCAGATCTACTGCAGGCCTGAACTGTCATCTTCAGCTCTGTTTAGGAATAAAAGGAACATACTAACAGCTATTGCAAGTAAATTTGCTGGCATTATGGATGACGCTTGGGGCAACAAATTGCGAGTGGCCATGCGTAAGATTAAGAGAAGGGATGGAACGCGATTTGAATGAAACATGAAAGGATAAGTGTGTGTGCGCGATATGCATCAAGTTCTTCCTCTCCCAAGCAGGGCATATTATAATCAGCTCGGCGCCTGGGGGATTCAGGGAGTGAACAACATGTGCAGAAGCAGAGCTGGTGAGGCCGGATTTGCCTGGATCAGACAACGATGGAAGAAAAATAAAGTATTAGTGTTAGATATATAGAACAATACATGAGCTATAAACCTGCACGACCTGTGTTATCATCTCACTTCCTGTCTCCTAAATTTTGAAGTTTTTCTGTGATTTGTTTGTAGGCCGATCTGTGTGTCTCAGTACATATACTGTGCGAGTCTGGGTGTAAGAGGCAGGGTGTAATGGCTGAGACAGGAAGTCTAGTTAAATGCCTATGCCTTGGGAAGAAGCCTGCAGGAATCAGTGGGCTGTCAACCTGCCAGGACCCCAGGGACCAGCCGGTACCCAGGAGGCTTGACTTACAAGCTGCAGGGAGAAAGGCTTTGATGAATCTCCTCCGTTATGAGCAAGAGTCAACATACTGCCTAAAGACACGTGGTATTAAGAAATACAGGGATGGCTATTCAGTCGCAAATAATACATGAATCTGCGCTAAATTCTATTACAGTTAATTCATGACAATTTATTTCATGGTTATAATGACTTTGAAGGAGGCAAACCTCGTTTGCTCAAGTGCAGAGTGCTATTTTCCGGTTTGATGGCCACTGTTGTTGGTGCTTGGTATGCCTGCCTTAAGACTTCGTAAGGATTGTATTGAACAAATCCAAGTGATACACATATTCATCAGAATATTTAAAATTCACAGTAGAAAATGGGAAAGGACAGAATGAGAAAAGTATGTTTTTAATCCCTAAAAACTACTCATCCACTGGCGGAAACGGGGACATTGTTTATCATTTAATTACTGTGCTTCATTCTGGAAACCGAAATACTAACACATAAAAAAACAAAACAATGTATCCATCACGAAGGAGCATGTTAGACTGCTGGGCCACAAAAACAGTCAAAGAGGCACTAAACTGAAAAGATCATTAGAATGTAATAAAATTAACTCAGGGGCTTACACCAGTAAATCCAGTGCTGTTGCTAAACAAATAAAGCTCATCTATATGTCCATCACGGTAATGTGTTTTGTGAGTATCATCATTCATTAGCTAATTGATGTCCCAGTTAAACATCTTGAAAATGACATTACTCCTTTTTCCTCCTGGAAAAATCCAGAAACTATGAATATACAAATAATATATAATTTTTTTTAAACTAACATTTAATTGCTGGACAAAATATGTCTCCTAATTCACTGTAAAGTTAATTCTCAGTGTATGTGGGTTTTTTGGGGGGAGTTTTTCCTGTGCCGATGTGAGGTCTGGGACAGAGGATGTCGTATGTGTACAGATTTTAAAGCCCTCTTAGGCAAATTTGTAATTTGTGATTTTGGGCTATACAAAATAAATTGAACTGAATGGAATGGAATTTGCACTGGAGGTTACCACATCACAGACTGTGAGGATTAATCAATGGTAATACTTCCTTTCTTTCTCATTAATATTTTTCTGTCATGCAAACTGTAATCACACATGACTATCAAGAGCCAATCCAACATACGCTGATGTTAAAAATGAATCAGTCTGCCATTCAGCAGAGACGAAATGCATCACAACCAATCTGTGATATATAGAATTTGATACCAGCCTCCAATAACCAATTTCACTGACACACAGACACAGCATGTACTGTACACACACATACTGGTGGCATATCCCATCTCAGCCAAACTACCTGGGGACCTTCATTCGCTGCCTCATATATCACCTAGATAACAAAATACTTGGGGGGCTGCCCATTCCATTGCCTGACAACGTCAGTAACAAATGGAGAGTCTTCCTGTATCCAATTATAAATAATGTGGCATCTTCACAAGAAGATAAAGCATCTGATTCGTATCATGCGATAGAGATCAATCAGAAACTATATTAAATAACCATCTCACCTTTTTGGTTTCCTTACAGCACGGGACTGTTTTTTGTAGCTCGGGGTAGAGAATGAAAATGGACAAGGATAAGAAGGGCAAGAAGCTGGGAAAGATAACTACTTTGACCTTGTAGAGGTAGTCCTATAGATACAGGCATGTCTGGTGTTGCTACAAGGCTCTCCTGCCTGCATGCCTGTTTTGTTTACTTCTACAAACTGAAATATGCTCAAAAATATGTCTATGTCCCTAAAATAAGCCCACTGGTTATTCATTTGTAGGTTGAGACTCATGTTTGTATAAGTGTGTGTGTGTGTGTGTGTGTGTGTGTGTGTGTGTGTGTGTGTGTGTGTGTGTGTGTGGGTGTGTGTGGGTGTGTGTATTTATCTACATGTGTGCAGTCATTTTGCAGCAGGTAGATCACATATGTATACACGATGAACAGGATGGACATGAGGGGACATCTATCAGTGTATCTGGTGCATGCATGAGTGCTACAGTGCAGGGAAAGGGAATGCTCAGCTGCATACAATACATAATGACGCTATCAAGGTCAGTGTAATAAAACATAGTATGCAGAAGGACTTATCAAGGCGTCATGGCAATTAGATACATACAGGAGAATAGCACACAGGCTACAGAGTGAGTGTAACAATGGGGGCACACACAGAGAGGAAGGAGGTGACACATTACAGTGTAGTATTCACTGAAAATCCTTTCCGAGAAACCCATCTGGCAAGGGCTCTTTACTGAAACCCCATCCAGCGTGACTTGAATAGGTCTGTAATGTTTTTAGTTTTTTTTTGTTGGTGGCTTTTGTGCTAACCAGCAGAGTGGCTGCTGGCACTTTCAAGGAACCATTCAAATGATTAATTAGTGATTACGGCTGTTCGGTAAAGTGAAAAACTAAATAGAAAAGGAAAAGAAAAACTAGATGTGTTATTCAGTCAAAGACACACAAGATGAGGGAGGTTGTCTGGGAGACGTTTCCATTAATCATTTCTAAAACCAAATCAACACGAATAATTAAGTAGGTTGTGTTGTTACTGGAAGCACATCAACTCATGGCGTGCCAGGATTTTCTTTCAAGATGATCAAAGAAAGATGTGGTTGTAAGACATCAATAAAGAAATCTTCTCTAAGAGCCATGTTGAAAGCCTTAGATATATCACCTCCAACAGTCGGTTGGTTCTTTATTATTTAAAGCAAATGAAAAGATGTCAAAAAACTAAACCACAAAAGAAAACACAAGAGAAGAAAAGTTAGTGTCTTAAATTTTTCAACCATAAGACTCTTTCATATTAGACAAACACTTGATCCTTAAAGAACAATTGATCCACCACAGAATGCCTGGTGAGTTGTACTATTTGCCTTCGTCATATTACACTCAGACCGACTGAATCAGAACAAGGAATGGGGCGCCGCAATTCCCAGCTCATATTCTTAAAGCAAAGCAATCAATAGATTCATATGAGAATGTGTGTAATTTGCTCAATTGGAAGACACATACAAACCTCCTGCCGTCACTGAGGGATTTCTCTAGAGAACTTTGAAATGGAAAAGAAAAATTGGAGAATTTATCTCACTTTGCCCGGTCATTTCCTGAACATTCAACCTTGGATACGGAGCCACTGACCACAGCTTTGAAATTATGTTGTCAAATCCTGAGGGGCAGAAAAGAAACCTCCACAAGGTCAAATGGCGAGGTATATATCGTCTGTTTCCCAAAGATGAAAACCCCCTGGAGGGCAGTTAATCCAAGACCCAGGTGATATCCCCCCTGACCTTGAGCTGCTACAAAACACAAGAGACCTGCATTGTTATCATGCATCACAGACTTATGTGGTCACAGACCCCGCGACAGCAAAGTAAATAGCATTTCTACCTGGCCTAATGAGGTGTGACAAACCATTGATCTCAGGTTGAGCAAAACATCAATATTACCTGATAGTGAAGATGGAGCACAAGTGACATGAGTCTTAATTTTTTTTTAAGCCAATCAGGTCGGGGAATTTAACATTTGGGGCTTTTTATGTGGAGAGCCAGTTCTGGGGCCAGCCTGAAACATTGCAGATGAGCTCTCCTGGCGAGGTGATGAATTCGATTGGAAGGGCTCATCACACAGTGTGTTTGTGTGATTCCGCTGAAAAAATAAAGCGTTCAATAATTAAATAATTGTGTTAAATGTGCTACAACTGTTGGAAATAACAGTCAGGTTTGTGGAAAACTGTCTGAAAATGCCCATCTGTAATCCTTCAAAAATGAAACATGTTCAGATGTTTTCGAGAATAAGTGTGCTGCTTGTTTTTATTGAGTGTCTTGGATCGATCTATATATTCACATTATATCCAAGTCTATTCTAGAAAGATTAAATTGAGCGACCGATTTCAATCAAATTTTGGCCCCTTGGCTCCTGTGCGGCCATGTGTCCTTTTCCTACTCTGAGTTAGAATTTACACAAATGTCTACACAAGCAGAAATACAGGGAAAGAAAAAGAGAGAGAGAGAGAGAGAGAGAGAGAGAGAGAGAGAGAGAGCGAGAGAGAGAGAGAGAGAGGGGTGGAAGAAAAAGAGATATTGAATGTGCAGACCATATTTAACTGTACATTGTGCAAAACTCGACTCTGCTACTGTTTGTTTTTGACTTTCACTTCCGTCTCTGTCCCATGTTTTATCTCGTTCTGGAGCAGTCCTCAAAAGTTTTTTTTTCAAAAGAACAGCAAAAATGCTGCCTTTTTTATTTCCCCTTCAAGGAGCGCTATTGTGCAGAGCTTCTGTAGAGCAGTCCCGCTTTCATTTAGTTTGGTAAAACTGCTGACGTCTTCAATAAGACTTTGCAAAGTTGAGTCAACATCGCGGGGCGTCAAAGACAAGTGGCCACGCTGAGTATTTAAAATAAGTTGAATACATACTTTGAGTTCTTGTACAGCTATGGAGCGTTCATGTTTGGGAGCATTTGTCTGCTATAGCACACTGTTATTTAAATGAAGTTCATCAATGAGTCTCAAGGTGAGTTTGATAGTGACCTTTCTGTCAGAAGGTGTCAGATCGAGTAATTGTCACTCTCCTATCTTGAAGCATCCCGGGAGCAAAGCTTTGCCTTTGAAAAGGACTCCGCCTCTGGCTGAATGCCTGTGCTTGTTTTAAAGTCTAACTGCATTACAGTGCAGAAAAGTTGACAGCTGTAACTTCATCAGCACTCATTTTTTCCCCCAGAAAGCTAATAATGCATCAGCAACAGAACAAGACAGTTGGCATTAATGTTATATTAGCAGGAAAATTTGTATTTAAAGCGTTAACTTGTCTGCGGACAAACTATATGAAAGTGATAATCCCCAGAGGTTACTCTTTATTTCACATTCTTTTCCTCTCTCCCTCTCTCCCTCTTCCCATAATCTCCTCTCCTCCATACCTCTCTATTACCTAAATATAGTAGAGGCAAATGGATCCCCTCTTTGATGGTGAATGCACTTTGACTTTGAATACAAATGCCACCTTTCATGAATACCTCTGCCAGGGATTATAATGAGGCATTTTATTACATTCAACCTGCCAAAGGTCTTATGAATTCACCGTACAGAATGGGATAGCAGATTGTATGAGACGAGAAGAATACAGTATATCTATGTCTTCATAAATGGAGAGTATCTTATACAAAAAGCTTGACAGCTCAGCCCGTATTTTCTACCACTTATCGCTGGTTTAACATGGGAAAAGCGAATCACCTCTTTCAAGAAAGTTACAATGGGTTGGGGATTTTTTCTTCTTCTTTGAGGTGAAGGTTTCTGTATGTGAGACTCTCAATACCACCTTTCCATTCATGGCCGTGCACACATTCAGTGGCCTTAAAGTAGGACACCGCTCCCTTGAATCAAAAAAATGGGTAATGTTCTTCTGCGGTCCTGACATGGATTACGCATCTGAAATGTGTTGCTCCATTGAGGCTATATATCAATACCTGACAATCCCAGAGAGCAGGCGTCCTGTATCTGACACTAAGTGTTGCTCGAGAACCAGGGCAGTTGATGAGAGAGAAAACTGAATGAGGCTGAGAAACCATAGAGCACATTTTACTAACCAAAATAAAAAAAGCCTTTCTTTTTTAGAGTTTTAGATCTCTCTTTTTCATATGATTAGTAGTGTAGGTTTGAAGCCTTGGGAATAGAGATCCCTGTATTTCCCAGAATTTATAGCCAAACTCCACTTCCTTTTATCAAAAGAAATGACTGTGAGAACCCAGCAGTTTTTTGCATGTGCTGGAGACTGCTGTATGTCTTCAAAAAAGATGCATCTACCTCACAACATTAACATCGCCCCAACTGTCATACATACTGTAGAACGACCTTGAAGAGAAGTTACTTCAGTTCGAAAATTGGCTCAACTTTTCAGTCTTGAGCTGTTTCTCCCAATTATTTTTGTGCTAAAATGTCAATGTACGGTTCTCCTGTGTATTACAGAAGTTGGTAGAATAAATGTGAATGAAGCAGAGTGCACAACTTGTAAACAGAAGATGAAATAATAAATGTGTTTAACAAGTGGATAGATTACACATGCAAGCCCCAAGTGCAGAAAGGGATTCAAAGACTAGATCTTAGAGGAGACAGTTTGAAATATTGGAAAATAAACTCTTGTCACTTTATGTGGACACTGACCCAACAGTATGTGCTCTCATGACATTGAGTACATTTAGTTATGCTTCCTTGTGTCATTAAAAACTAAAATGAACGCATCACGGTTATGTGCCTCCACCAACCTGACATGTTGCAGTTTACATCCATGTCTGTCCAAAATGTCATCACTTCACTATTTTATCCTGTTAGATATTTGTGTAAAATCAGCATAATTAGCATATTGATGGCCAAAGTGCAAAACCTCCTATCTGCAAAATGATCCAGGAAAAGTGGGAATAACCTCCTGTCTGCACTTTGTATATTTTTTGGTTTGTTTTGTATCTTGTATTATGTATTGGGTATCCTTAACAAATAGCATTCTGCAAGAAAACAGTTTTTTTTTGTATTCTCAAAAAAGTGCATTTTTCAGAAAGGAGGTTTTGCTCTTCGGCCATCAATGTGACTTCTTGAGTTGTGACCAAAAACGGGTTCTGTTAGCTCATATTGGCCTTTGACCACAAAATTTGAATCTGTTCATCTTTGACCACAAGTGGACGTTGGTACCAAATTTGAAGAAATTCCTTCAAGGTGTCCCTGAGATACCACATTCACAAGAATGGACCGGACGGAGGAACGACCCCAGAACATAATAAAAACAGCCTCTTTTGTCTATGCTCTATCGTCATTATTGACTTGTCATGATACCAGACAACTTGCTCAGGGACAGCCCTCTGGATTAATCAAATCAAGACTGGGGGCATCCAGAACATGCTTTATTATCTCAATAATTAATCGGTTGTCTTTCGGCATTCTGCCCTAATGGCCCGTGTGGTGAAAATGTAGGCCCTTAATTAAAAGCCATTCACAGCTCAACAAGCCACCTATAACCTTCCATAAACCACTACGGCAGTTAGATTGAGCTATAACTGCTGCCTGATTTACACGAGGCAAAAAAACTTCACCTAAATTATTCTAAAATACTTTCCAAGTGAAAGACAGCTTAAAAAGACATTGAAATAGAAATTAGAATAAAACGAGATGGGGATTGCAGCCATAAAGGACCATCTGCACCTTAAAAGAATAGTTTTTGAGATGACATTTTATGAAGAATACTTTTTTGCAGTCTTGCTGAGAGTTAGATAAGATGATTCATGTCAGTTGATTATGAAGCTACAGCCAGAAGCAGGTTATCTTAGCTTAGCATAAAGACTAGAAACAGGGGGAAACAGCTAGCTCGGCTCTAATGGGAACAACTTCTGCCTACTTGCACCTTTAAAGTTCACTAATTAGCACATTATGTCTCATTTGTTCATTGGTTACAAACACATAGTGTTTATGAATTGATTAAACACAGGAGAACCAGACAGCGACCTATGGAGCCATCAGATAGTATTACTGTTGTCCTCAGACAGGACAGAAAAAGAAAACAAAAGCAGAATGTACTGAAGGCAGCATCTGGACCACTGACATAGGCCTTATCAACTGTTTTGTTTTTTTGTACATGTGCACTAATAATTTAGGAATTTTAATCTCTGTGAGACAACCAGCCGAAATAACGGTTGAAAATACCATCTACTTTTGTATTTCACCAATCCACACACACACACACACACACACACACTCACTCACTCACAGAGAGATCAGTGAGTCAGCGTTTCCAGGAGCTGATTATCCTCAACATTCCTGTGAGAAAATGCCTACTTGGCACACAGCCCTGTTTGGCGATGATACCTGCTGTGCTGATAAAATCTCCTCCAATTTATTATTTGGTAACACCAAAACACTGTAAATGGCTGTATGCTGGAAATACTAACATTTTGAGTAGGCAGGGGAAAGACAGAGGAAGAAAGAAAATACAAGTGACAGAGAGACAAATACAGCAAGACAATGACAGAGACAGAAACTACATCCTGTGCTGTTTAAACGCCAACTTAATTCTGCTGCTGACTTATTATCCTGACACATCTTCGCTCTGCTCCAACCTCCTCATTTCTTATTAGTTCACTATTTACTCAGGCTGTGAAAGCAAAGGGAATTCACTTTCATTTCAAAGAGCTTTACTGCAAGAAGACAGCTGGCTAGGAGTCCTACCCAGGGGTCCTGACTACTCGTCGGAGCATTAAACACAAAAGTCTTACCACTTGATCCAAGGATTCAAAGAAAATAAAGAAGCCTGCACTGGTTATCCCTTTTGGCTGTGCTGTAGATGTACATCAGTGCAGGGCAGATAAAGGAATGAGCCTCCATTAGCTGCTGAGAGAAGTTATGTTTCTGCTTTAATGAGAGAACAGGAGAGAAGATGAATTTGAGTGCTCTAGCATTTCAATTATCACTGGATGTGTTTCTGAAATCTCACCCATATAGGCATTTGAAAAACTGTGAAGAGGAAGAATTAAAAAATCATAGTTTGGTTGTCAAAATTCAACTTGTGACCGCTGTTCACGAAGGAGTAAGGAAACCAAAAAAAAGAAGCGGAAGGAATGTGAAATAAGAGCAGGTGGAGGTGCGTATTTTAAGTAGCAAGGAAGCTGTCATCACCCGGCAACATGATACAAATACCAAGCAGAGAGACCTCAGTCTTCCTCCCAACAGAAATAACTTTCCATTCGTTCTACAATACTCTCTCCACTTTGTAGATGGCATAGAACAAGATGTAAAAACTGTGTGACAACTTTTTTTCTGCATACACGGAAAACAGACTCTGGAAATTTTCCAAAGATGAACAACAAATTGTAACACACTCTGGAGTGATTGAAAATGGAGTCTAAACACTGGTCCATGTGCATCTGAAAAATTGGTTTAATAGAGAATTATGAGAGCAAGCATTAAATGCTTCTTTTTCTTCCAGATATTTTGCATTGCAAATTTCTTATTATAAAACAGGCTATTTCAGTGGAGCATTATTATGTTGAAATGCAGCGCTGTAATGTGAAATGCTCTCATGCACAGTTAACCAGCCTGGACCCAAGGTGCTTGGTGACATTTTCTTAAGTGTTCATAAGTGCGTCTGATTTAAAGGGGTCAGCTACAAGAGCAAAATGTTTTTCTTTTTTTTTCTGAAATTTTGTGGAGTTTATAATCTACAGTCATATGAAAAAAAAACATGAAGCTGTTATGTCACCACTGTCTATTTAAATTATGTTTTTGTTTCCTGATAACTCAAATGCTTATGTCGTAATCACTATATCCATAATATGACAAGATTTCCCATTTGTCTTTCTTGACCCGTTTTTAATAATATGTTGTTGTTGTTGTTGTTGGGGATTATAATGATACACATCAGCATCTTCGCTACTGTGCTTTGTCAGTCTGTGAAAAAGCTATGTAAACACTGAACATCAATAAAACTCAGCAGTCACAAAGACTCGAGGGATAGCATATCTGATAGACAGCTCTTGATGACTGATACATTTAAACTGCTGAAGCCTTGGTTGACTAAAATGCCTGCGTCAGTGTCTCCGTGAGTATGAGGGTTAAACATCCTGAAACAGTGGGTGGGGACTGTGAATCAAGTAGGATTCATAGCAAAACAGCATCCAGCATCCCAGTCTGTTTTGATGACTGATCTAGTGCAAACAGCAGGCATATGCAGATATCTTATAAACAGACACTTGCACACACTCGTAAAACAACACGAGTGCAAAGAAAAACAAACTGCCTGCACTTTATGAAAACATATAACCCATGTGAGCAAAGAAAAGAAAAAAAAACCACTGTAACTAGGAAAAGTGCACATGGCCCACACCTCTCACTGTGCCATCTCGACGCCCCCAGTCGGATCGGCTTGGCTGGTGTGACTCACAGGCAGCTGGGTCAGGTTGTCCCCACTGGGGTGGGTGAGGGCCATTAGCCAGAAACTAGATCCACTCCTGAGGTGCTGGATGGAAGAGAGAAGAACAAGCCACGACAGCGTAATGAGACACCTCCTCCAACCAGAAGTGACGCGTTATTATGACTCCCACTACTTTTCTTGGCAAGACGAGCCCTGTGTAGCATTCGAGCGCTAGGATTGGTCAATGAGGTAGCAGTAGGTTGTTCAAGTCCTATGCCCTGACCAATTGACGATCCCGACCGTAACTACTCGAGGTCAATGTCTAAACTGAAACAACTTTCTCTGCCTCAACCCGCCAAGCAGGGCGTGTCTCGCCAAGTAACGCGGTGGGATGAGTAAGGAATAAAAAACACAGATAATTTACATTATATATTGAGTATCCTGAACTCACACATTCATGCACAAGCAATTACACACATCTGTACACAGAGACTATCTGATTTCACCAATGAAATTTATTAAATTCAGAAGAGAGCATCCAAATGTCACGCTGGAGAAAGAACCTTTTCAAATGATGTATTATCTCCTGCGCCGCGATTCAGACTTGGCTGAGCTCACCTGAACAAGGTCTCTGACATTTTCAATTTTAGTACTGCAATGTGTACCAGGGACGAGCTCTGTTCTGGCTGTTTGATTTGAAGATGCTTTGTGACTTTTCGACATTTGTTGTGATATGGAATGCCATTGTGCACAACCTGCTTGCTTTTTATTATGGGTATTGACAGGAAAGCTTTTTTACTCACAAGTGGTACATACACCAACCAACAATGAAATCGGAAAGCCAGAAAAAGGCTGAAAAGGTCTACAGCCATGCTGACAGGACCATGAGGCCGTATTAGGGATAAAAGGACGATTTTAAGAGGGTATAATGTCCACCGTGTTCATCATCTTATTTGAACATGTAAGCATGTTAACATTCGCTAATTTGCACTCAACACTAAGTACAGCTGAGGCTGATTCCATTAGTATTTGATCATAAATTAAATTATTGGACAAAGTGAAAGTTTGACCTGATGATAGTGCTAGATGAAAGGTCTGGGGATACTCCAGTGTTCACAAAACATCCTGAGGAGAACATGAATGTGTGTACCACATTGCATGGCCATGCATCAAATAATTGTGGACACACAAACTGACAGTGAAATCCTCACACAAGGCTAGCATGGCTAGAAATGAACAAAGATTGGCACTAAGTAGCTCAACTGCGAATATGAATTCATGTCAGCGTGTTAATATAAAAAATCATTCCTCTGTTACATTTCTAACCGCCCTCTTGGCACCAACCCTTATGTACATTGTGTCATGAGACGTCTGAAATGTCACCCTGCCACATAGCCATGGTGCAGAACCCATCATCAAAGCTGTATTAGGACACCAGCCCAGTGATCTATTAGCTGTAGCTGCACATGCACTGCAGGGACCGCGACCCCCTGCATGTACTGTTGTAGTCAAATGCCATGCGAGGCATGAGATGACAGCGGAGTTCACTGAGGAATATCGAACCAAATGACGGTGAGTTGCTCTCTAAAGTCCGTCCCGTCACAGCAGGTGGTAGAAATGACAATAGGGCTGGATCACACAAGGCAGGAAATAGAAATAGACTGTACAATAGTCTGCACAAAGCTCCATGCAAAGTACGCCTCAAAGACTTTGTGGTGGCTTGCAAACCTTCGAGTGAGTAAGCTTCAGGGCAATGTTTCCATACTATTTGGTGTTTTCCGTAAGCTTGAGTGGATCTCTCCCCCCCCCCCTCTCTCTCTCTCTCTCTCTCTCTCTCTCTCTCTCTCTGGTGTGCAGGAAGTGTGAGTGTCAGGAGGTGTGGAGAAGGAATTGAGAGACTGGGACTGTCATACGATCCTGGTGTTGAGTTGGCGGGTAAAGTGGTATCCTCTTAGGTTGTGTGTGTGTGTGAGCGGGAGGGAGCATGCATGTGTGCGTTTATTTCAAAGTGGCAAGAGTTTAGTGGGTTTAATTAGGTGTCAGTGGTGCTGGAGGAGACAATCTAATGGCATTTAGACAGAAAGCGAAGAAAATTTGACTGCTGGACATCATGTGTTTATTCGCCTCAAACAGCCCATGTGCATATTGGACAGACATTAGCTGTAAGCTAGCTAGTAATGGACAAACAGACTGTGTGTGTTTGTGTGGCAGCTCAGCCTCTGAGTGATATAATCAGAATAAGCCTTGTTCCCTTTCCGTTATTCCCCCCTCCGATGCATCACAATTAAAGTCAAGTCCATTTCATCTACAGTATGGTGTCCTTAGAGCTTTACAATCTGTACAAAATAGGACGTCCTCCATTATTAGACCCTGTATTCGAAAAGAAAAAAGGGGCAGGAAGAAGAATATCAACTGAGGAAGGATCCTTGTTTTGGGACAAATTAACACACAAAGGTGCTTTTTGTACAGAGTAAACAAATGAAAGTGAGGAAAAGGGATTTCTGGTTTTGCTGGTCCAGTGTACAAGCATAAATCGGTTGGATTTTTTGCAAACCAGCTGAACCAGCATTTTTTGTTGTGACATTATGTTCTGGCAATTTCAAATACAGCCTACATCAGCAACCTGTGCAGACGGCGTCGTGCCGCTAAATCCCACTTGTATTGCTTTAGAGATAAGCAATATGACAATGTGATTAACATGCTATTATGTTTGTTTATAAATAAACTGATGCCTGATTTATACTTTGGCAGGAAAGCTTGCACAGAGCTTCCACCATGTGGACCGGAGTCGCTACACTCTCATTCATGGGTGAGCGGCTGCCGAGTCAAGTGCATCACGTTGTGATAAAACTCTGTACACCGAACTGGTCCGATGTTCGGTTTACTATCAAACAGGTTTGACTTTCTTTTTTTTACTCCGGCCCAACCCTATAGTGAGTAGTTCAATACTCGATCAGCGTAACGAATGTGAGATTAAGAAGTTTGCAAGAACTCCTTCATCATCCTGTCACCTTGTTAACCTCTCAGCTCATGTGGAGATGACACAGAATTAACTCATCACAACTAAATGAAACACACTAACTGAACTGCAGAAGTTTTTGTGATCATTAAACTTCAAGTCCACGATCAGAATAAAGATATATGGATGAGACACATGAACTCGACCTGACCCAGAGAGTGGACTTGGCTTTAATCAAAGTAAAACTAAAACTTTGCTAATAGCTGTTCATCTCCACGTAGCACAGCTCCCCGCCATGCTCACTATTTAGCCTTGTGAGGAGTTTCTGATTGAAAGCTTTCTAAATGGACTAAATTGAGTGTGAGCTACGCCCAACACTGGCTGCTGTCTGCACACCATCCTGCCTTACTAATTCCTTATTCAGGCTCAACCCCGGAGTTGTTATGGGAGCCTTTCATAAGAGCAGGATGCTGCTTGATTTAGCAAAATGGAGCTGACCGATAATGTGAAGAGAAGTGATGTGAAGAAGTGGTGACCTGGACGTTTTAAATTGACACTGGGCTGGCCCAGTCACATCTTTAAATCCCTCCCCTGGGCTCAATGCCAAAAAAAAGGTGAAAATTCATAATCGTTTCATATGCACCGGCTGCCACCCATCATTGTGGCACGTCTGGATAAACCTTACAGTGAAGGTGGCAATACAAATTAACAAATTATGTCTAATGATTCGTAAATTACAAAAGTCCTGATTAGTCAGGAATAGACGTGGTTATAAACATAAATAGCTATTTAGAGACTGTTGGCTTATATGCACAAGAAGCCTTATTTACAATAAGGCTATACATGTTTACGATCGGGCAGTTAAACTCATAAAATATGCAATAATTTATAGTGGATATGATGGAATAGTGGCATTAGAATGTGCCAGAGGCCACCAAATTTGGGCTTTTACAGGCATTTATTTTTCTGCTAGTGCACGTATAGTACATGGACCTCCTTTTGTTGGCTACTTTTTCCCACCGGCTTGCTACTCCATATCCTTGTAAAAAGCCATGTTCATCACAGTGCAGTACCACATTTTGGAGCAACTTTTTGAACGTATTTATAATGTTTGCTCTCTCTTAATCTCCCTTGATTCCCTCTTTCTCAATACGAGTGTTGTTATGGAGTGGCAGGGTTGGTATAGCTAAGGATGGGTGGTATGTGGTCGACTGGGGTGGGCCAGTCTGGACCAAAATGCCATGGCCAATTTTTCATCCCAGGCATGCCTGGTGCACCAGCTCTACACTGTAGACCTAAAGAATCGTAAACTCCTGTAGCTGGCAAGCTAACGGCTAACATGTTAGTCAGCCTGGAATGTGTTCTTAAAAGTCAGTAACAGTAGTGTTGTGGAAATGTATCATGTTGTACTTTTTAGATGGAACTTGTATTGCTTAATGTTGAACTTTGTGTGCATGTAGACTTTGCAAAGCAAAACTCTGCACCAAACCAATGTATATTATGTCTGTATTTTGTTGGAGACTCAACCTGATGGATGTGGGAACTCACAAACTAACCGTTTCTCACAACAGGCAGGAATAACAGCACCTGCGTGGCCTTGGCGGCTCCATCAGAAGAGGGAGTACATCTGCGAAGGAGGGGAGGGGGGGGGACAAAATAATGTGCAGTTTGTGTGAAACATATATACTCTGTAAAACCTTTGACTTGTTGTTAGACCTCCGAACCATGCGTGGGGAAGGAGCTCTATACATTATTTCTCACAGGGAAATTAATAACAGCTCTCTGTTCGTTCAAAGGTCAGCACTGTCGAGACTATTGCTGTTGGTCAACAAATCATTTCTCGTGTCATAGTTTGCCAAAAAGAGTCAACATGAGCGTGAATCCACAAAATCACAAGCCTTACACACATATCTCAATCTAATGTTCCATTTTCCATGTTTGAAAAGAGCTTTGGTTGTGTCATCCACCCACTGTATATCTCCAGACCAGTGAAACAAGTTGTTTTTGGTCTCGGTGCAGTGAAACAATAATCATTTGTCATCCCACACTCAAGAGCAGCCATCCCAAATGACATCCCTCCAAGTGGATACCTAATGAAGACAAAAGCTCTTTTTGAGAACAGCCATCCTGTCTGGAAGGAATTACGCCCATGTGGTAGTGAATGTGTGAAAGAAGCAGGGAGGTGACGCAGGGATGATACAGGGCTCAAAGCGGAGGAGCAGAGAGTGGTGGTGAGGAAAATGAATAGTGACTGGCGCTCAGCCCAGTGGCAGCTTAATGACTTGCGGTCAGTTGACTCTGTCTCAATTAATCAGACTGCTCTTTCCTGCTCGCCTCCTTTTTTTTTTTTTCCTCCCTCTCCCCTTGGCTCTAATTTCTCCCTTTGTCTCCAACCCCGAAGGAGGGAGAGGGGCGCTTTGTTCTCTTACTCTCTCTCTCTCTCTCCTTTTTGCTTTCTGCTTCTCTATCTCTGTCTGTGCTTCTCAATCTCTACACCATCTCCCTCTCTGTCTTTCACATGCCCTCTTTCTTTTACATGCTCCCTCGACTGGACAGTTTTCATTTCTCCTTCATCTCTGCATTAGTAAGAGACTGAAAGAATGAGGCCATTTTTCTATCACCCTCTATCAACCGTGTAGTAGGCTGTCTAAGTCTGGGATGGAACAAAGTCTTACAAGTCCCGGAGAATTAGCTTTTATGCAGCAAACTCGTGCCCACACTGGCTGCAGTCTGAGTCTGAAAACAGGCTGTGACCCATGCAGATGATAGAACAAATTCAGGCATGGCGACACAACCTGCCCAGACATGTTCCTGGCTGGAACATGTAGTACGACAAGAGGCAGTGCTGTGCCTGTGTTTGTACATGCGGCAGCTCAGCTCTCCCACGTCAGTTGTTATCTGTTTTCCTGGAGATCCCAGGGGGTCTTGCTGGCTTCCCAGGGTGGTCCTGACTGCGCTGACATTTGGAGGACTGGTCCGTGATGGCCTCTAGGGCTGTTGTGTATCGCAGCAGTCACAACTACTGTCCGTCTATGCTTTGGTCCTCTCTCTCTCTCTCGCCTCCTTTTTGCTCCTTTGTCTCTCAAGATTTGGTCCCTGGTTGTCACACCTTTCTCTCTCTGCCACTCATCTTGTTCAATCTGTCTCATTTGCACTTTCAGTCCGTCAGGCCTCCTTTCTCTCACATACAAGCACTCTGTCACTCGTTCTCTCTCCCTCACACTTATTACCTTTCCCGCTCCATGTGACATCCGCTGTCTCTCGCCCTCTCTGTCGGTGGGCTCACAATGCCGGGCAGACCGGCCCGAGGAGCCCGCCTGCCATGGCTCTTACATGTTGGGAGGCAGAGGCACAACCTCTGCACCAACCAGGCTGGCTCCCCCCTCCAATCAGGCAGAGGGACAGGGGGAGTAACCAGAGGTTAAATGCTCCAGGAGGACTTATAATGCAGCCATAATGCAGGGTGACATTTACAGTTGAAGAGTTGATTCACTTTTCAACTGTGTTTCAGTTGATTGGACTTGGTAAGATTTAGGAAAGATTGTGGTTTGGGTTGAAACAAGTACTTTAGGGGACCATTGTCGTCATGGCTACAATAATAAACATGTGGTTAAGGGTAGGGAATGACCAAAAAAAACCACTGACTGTCAGTTGGAAATGAACAGCTGTCTCCTGTGGCAAAGTCTGATTTGGTGACCATCCAGAAATGAAGCTTTGCATTATTTCAAGCAGAGCACTAAAATAGCGCTTGCATCAGCTGATTGGCATCAGCAGCTTCATGCTTTCCAGTCATTATTCAGCTGCTTGGCTACCAGCTGACTCATACAACTCTGTCACATTCATACAGGTGTACAGGGCAGCCTTTATGATCTAAAACATGTCAATATTACGATAACTTATTCGCTCACACAAACATTGTTTGCTGCTGCTCCATCCACCACCCCAACCTCCCCTTTGGTATTATACATATTGACTGCATCATATGGAGAGCACTTTATGTTGAGAGCGTAAGAGCCCTCCAATCAAACTCTAAAGCACTTCTTCTGCCACCTCATCTGTTTTAGGGCAGAGGACATTGCGCATTACTCTGAAAATGTAACCCTGACTTTTAGTCTGCTCAAATTGAAAAGAACAAAACATCTATTATAAAGAGATAATAATTAATCAGAGAGATAAAGATTGACTGACTTTTAGCCTTTATTCAAGATTAAGTCAGACATTTGAAACGGCTGTAGCTGTATGTTGGCTCGCTTTAACAATGAATGATATTAGGATTTTACTACAGTTGAACATAAAAACTGTGCTGCCATTAGGCTCAACCAACTTTCAGCACATTTTAGGGATTATTGATCACAGTTTTAAATTATAGATCAAAGTCAGTTTAATTTGCAAAACAGGCAAAAAAAAATATCATTGAATGAAAGTTAATCAACAAAAATAAAAAAAATAGGGCCCAAAAAGCCAACACACTTAACTCTACCACGTGGACAAACTTGATAGAAAACCCCCGATTCTCTCTCATCGCCTTTAGTACAAGTGCCAAAATGAGTAAGAAATTAAAAGAAACAAAAAGAGCACACAGGGCAGATGAAAAACAACTTCATGAAGTGGCTCCAAAAAGTCTTGTGTGTGCCTTAACAAGCCAAGTGGATAATTCTACACAAACAACCCCTCACCCCGTTTCTTTCTAGGTCTTTAACCTTTCCAATAGTGTTCCAGTCTGTAATTACTGACTCTATTTGATTCTAATCACTGGCCCGAAAAGACAGATACCACATCCCCTTTTAAGCCCTCCCACAAAAGCCTAGGAAGTTGCAAAGCTACATTTCTCCCAGTTATCTAGTCAGGATCGACTGGCTTGGTGCTGAAGTTCTCAGAGTGTGTTTGCCAATTTGCTGTGTCAATTAGATTTTCTCCTAGGTAAGTAATCAGACTCTGGGAGACGGTGAGAGAGGGAAAGATGAAGGGAAAAGTAATTACAGCTTTTTTGGGAGGTTTGCAGCTGCTCCAAGGTGCCTCTATACCACCCCTGTCTTTTTTAATCACTTTTATTGGACTTTACAGGGAGCCCCTGCCTTTGTGTTTCTCAATAAGAAAAGAGATAAGAAACAAACACAGATAGCTATTACACGCATGGTGAAACACACACACATGCAAGCGCATGGTCCTCTCAGCTGCACATGTGCATAGACAAAAAGAGAGAAAGCTGAGAGGAGAAAGTTAAACAATATGATTGATGACAACAGTGTTTCTTCTCTGAATTAGCTTAGTACATTGCTGAAGCCTGTATGCCAAAGCTATTGTGTTGGGAATGTTATTTAGCATTGGATTTCTCCTCCAAGCATACTGAGAATGACTTGGCACTGTCCAAAGTTTGAAAAAATGTAAACGTGATAATCACTTTGAACATGCGCGAACATATTTCCCACAGGAAATGGGCATTTACTGCTTGGAAAGATTTTGACAGAATATCTGGAAAAAAAGGAATAAAGCCCCACCAGAACAAACCATGAATTCACTCATTATCGTCCTGACAGCTTGAATGATCTGCCTTTGTGTTCTTGCTTGATAATAAATTGTGGAGGAATATAGGAGCAGGAGGAGACAAAGCGAGTGCGAGAGAATTGGGCAGAGATATGCTCACTCTCTGACACTTGGCTGTCCTGTTTGCCCTTGTAAAGGCCTGACACCTCCCTAATCCCCACTCACGACCCCCCACCACAACCCCCATCTCAGCTGGCCAAGGTTGGCTGGCAGACAAGCCTGTCACCCAGTCAGAGATCTGGGACCTGTCCAAGCCCTGTCCAGATGTAGGCACTAGAATTCACAAAGACCGTCCATCCCACGGGAATAATCGCCTACCTCCAGAGACAAATCCTCAGACAACGTCCTTGGCTCTGGTGAATTTGATGTGTCTTACTTAAAGGAACAGTTGTGCTAAGTATGAAACTTGAGCGCCCTTTAATAAGTAGTCCTATGATGCCTGTTTATAGGACCATCAACAAAAACTGAGTCTATGCCCGAGTTCTTAAAGTTAACATAACAATCTTTTTTACAGCTTCAAAACAAACATGCAACCTAAAGTGCCCATTAAATTTCTCCAAACATGAAATGCAGAGAACAAGAGATGTTTTGTCGAAAAACAACTGCGCTGTGGGATCACAAGAGCAATATTTACCTCATTATCTCCAACAGTATATTTTTCTTACTGACAACACTCTGTACTAACTGTACAGTACAGTGTGCCTCGTAAATGTATTTGTATATCTCACTGTATGCAGCTTTCCCATCTAAAATGTCAAAAAGTTCTATAGCAAACTCTTCAAGTTCTTCCACAGCCATATGGGCAGATGGAAGTGGGTGGTGTGCCCTTTGAATTTAATTTATTCTAGACATTCAGATGTCAAAATAAAATGATAAACCAGTGTTCTTTTAGATATATATATATATGTCTTAATATGTTCATGGACTATACTGTGAGGAACTGGTATGCAAAGTGCAGCAATTTTGTGATTGAAACGTATGTCATTCACATCTTGTACAAAGTGGAAACAAACAACACATCAAACGCACCATCAATTTCACAACCAGTGAAACTATATTACAAAATCTGCACATGCTGAGACCCCACAGGTATTTCTCCAGAAGGCGGAAACTGTGTGTAAGCGGTGAGAGGTTAAGCAGTCAGTGTTTCATAGTTACTCAGTTTGTTTAACATTGCTTCTAAACTCATTAACAGTAATCAGAGGAGGCAGCAGGGCACACTCCTACAGCTATTCTTAAGTTTCAAAGTCAAACAAACCAAAGACATATAAAGGCCACAGTACAGTGTATTTATAGAATGAAAATGTTAGACTTTGGGTTTGTCAAGTCATCCTGAATAAATATATAGGTATCTTGTAGTAATATCTTATCAGAAAATATTTCTAAATTGGATTTTGCTGCTGTTTAAGATGAATTAATTATTATTAGATTACTCTGTGTATTGAAAGAGTAGTCCACCAATTTAGCATTGCAGAAATAGTTGGACTTTGAGTGTTCAATTATTGAAATGCTGCATACAATCTAATGATGAAACAAATGTGTTCTAGGCATAAATACTACTATTAAGTGACTTTGTGAAGCCTGAAATCCGCTCAACTATAATTATTAATTATATGTCATGATAACTCCCTCTTTCTACTGACCACAGAATATTTTGAACCCAGAATGGCTGCTTACAGCTATACTTTTACTTATCTGTCAGGTTTTACAGTCAATACAATAATTTAATTAATATTACTGAGTGTTGTGGTGCATTACATAAAAGGTGATATTTTAAAGTTAAATAACTGAACTAGTATTTTTTTTTTCTATAGAATTTAAAGGATAATATTGAGAGGGCCAAATAATCATTATTCCACAAATTCTTCTTCAAAAACCCACTGCTTGCATTACCCACAATGCAACAGAGACGCAAACAGTTTGGTTAAAGCTTTAGGTGTGATATGCTAGTAACAGCTAAATTTTGTGTAGAGAACCTTTAAATTATCCTTTTTTTTTCATTTGCGCACTTGTACACTTATAAAGTATGTATTTTCTCAAAGGAATATGAGGGATAATCACATAATGCAATCACTGACTCACTGATCTCTTGCATATCTGCAGCAGGGTTTGAGTACATTTCTCCTTTAAAGAGTGCGTAACAAGGGTGGATCTTTCCTCTTCAGTTGAGCCCCAAAAAGAGGAGCTATCTGAAAATTACATCAGACTTGCACAAAGACACTCTCACAAATATTATTATATCTTGAGAGGAGGGTTTATATATATATATATAGAAAGAGAGAGAGAGAGAGAGAGAGAGAGAGAGAGAGAGAGAGAGAGAGAGTGCATGACTCACTCTGTGTTCATTAGTAAGGAAGGGAAAGATGTATCACCAGTGCTGAGGGAATAGTGCATGTGAAGCATCAGATAATGTACATGTTCACTAATGATTACATCCATTAAGTGTAACACTGTAACAAGTATGAAAGTCAATAACACAAACATAAAGTGAGACGTATGATTGTCATGGTATACATCATAATAGATATGTGTTTTACGCTTGATATTTCCTGCAACACAAGAAATGATGGCAACACACAATTTTCTATTTCCCACAAGAAAATTGTATTTTAATCACATATATATTTATATATATATTTATATATATATAAACATAAAGGATAGGACATATTAGAGGTGAGATCCTAAATGCTTTGTTGCAAGTAAGTGACATTTAAGCATTGACATCATAAACCTGCACACACACAGACACACACACACACACACATACACACACACACACACACACACACACACACACACACACACACACACACACACACACACACACACACACACACACAGCCAACCTAGAGTACCTTATCAGCTTTTTGTTAATTAAAAGCTAAGCAATATATTTTCCACTTATTCCTCTCCACAAGAGTGAGACGCTTCCTGGAGTAATCACTCAATAGCAATCACTTAATTAATATCTTATTCAAAAGGTTGGTGTGTGTGTGTGTGTGTGTGTGTGTGTGTGTGTGTGTGTGTGTGTGTGTGTGTGTGTGTGTCTGTGTGTGTGTTTTTTATTGATTCACATAAAATGTTTTACCTGCTCCTTTTTAATTCCGTCAGTCTGGGCCTATCCCAGCAGGCAATGGGCAGAAGGCATATAAAAACCACTCTACCGAAGGAATGTGGGGAAGATCAATTAAGAGAAAGAGTCCACAGTTATGCTAACAGACTGTATCCAGGCACATCGGTGCTTAGAACGAAATCGTATCATTAACATGCGAATATGCTTCCAATGACAATGCTAAGAAGCTGATGTTTAGTAGGTATAATGTTTACGATGTTCATCAACTTGGTTTGGTGCATTAGCATGCTAACATCTGCACATTAGCAGTTAACGCAAAGTATAGCTAAGGCTGATGGACACGCAGGTATTTGGTCATAAACTAAAATATTAGGCAAACTGAAATTTGTGACCTGATGATGGCGCTACATAAAAACTTGAATATGAATGTCAAATTTCATGGCAATCTAGCCTAAAGTTGTTGGGATGTTTCACTCAAAAAAAGGCTATATCCTAAACGGGCACTCCATTCGCTAGAGTTTGCGCGCTAGCTCGCTTTATGTTAGGAAGAGGTGATAAAACTAAGATTTGTAATATTTCCCTGAAAGTTGCAATGCAAATGAACAGATAGGCGGACATTTTATTGACTTCTTCCTTCCAATACTGGACCAGTTCAGCAGGGAGTTTGACTGAAGAAACCTTGATTCTTGTCAGCAAATAGGAGACCAGTTGGTGTATGGTTTCAAAAATATGTGAGCTTTATGATTTATAAGTCTGTACAAAAATCGGTCCATGACTGACAATTAAAAACAACACAGTAGGTGCATTAAAAGCACTCTTTGCAAAAAGCTACTATCTAGAACACATTCAGTCCAGACACGAGTCCTCCAAGCACCGTAATGAGGGCACAGCAGTGAGAGTGTGTGAAATCTGGCCATGAAGGTTAGGCCAATATATCAACACACGCTGGGGGTCTGACGGGTCTACAAGCACTTTCTTTTGGTTATTTTCCCTTTTGTCGCTCCTCTTTCACCACCAGCCTCGGCACCTCCGCTGGCTGAAGTCTGACCCGGCCTACAGGAGTCTGGAAGTGACAGACTACAAGCAATGTGTCAAAGTGCACTGCGACGAGGGGAAATAATGGTCACACGGACACACATGAACGCACGCAAGAACTAATGTAGGCACACACCCTGTGTAAGGAGGAAAGGTACACTGTTGAAGTGGAGGGGTATGAATTTGCCTTTGGCTTGTTATTCTCTTCTCCTCTCAATTAAATCCACGTATCTCAATCTCGCCAGCTATCTGTGCAATTTGCTGCTCTAACGATTCAAAAATTGAATTGCCATGTTTTGAGATCAATGCAGTGCTTTCTATCATTGTTACCGTCACAAAAAAAAAAACATTCAGTTTTTATGAAGTTATAACATTTCAAATAAATGAAAAGAGGGATACAAGAATGAACTCTGGGATACACACACATACATATATACACATATATATATATATATATAAATACATATAAACACATACATATACATACATATATACACATATATACATATACACATACATATGTGTATATATATGTATACATATGTGTATATGCACAGTTGGCTCCAGTTTAGATTCTCATTTATTACTGTAAGAACGCTTATGCAAAGCTGTTTAGTTGCAACTTTCTCGCACACAGCAGCATTGCTTTCAAAAACAACAGACAGAAAAATGTATATGATGCACAATTGTATTTAAAGGTATATGTGTGATCACTGAAACTGAATGTCAATTTGAGGTGAAGTGGAATCATAGAGGTTATGAAAAATGCATGCACTGGTCACCATACAAAGGTCTGAGAGAGAGGAGAAAGGCAGGCAATATGGGCATTTCATCATCGCTATTCCTTTCAAGGAAATAACTTTGCATTCAGCAGATCCAAGAGGTGACAGACCAAGCTATGAATCATACTTACTAACATAAAAAAAAGGCTGTTTGGGGAATGATTGGGCGTTAAATGCTTGACTGCCATTATGCAAAGAGAAAAAGGGAACATAAAAAACAGCGAGAAATACTTGGATTTATTTAGAAATGATTTATATGTAAATTATATCTGGCAAATGCTAAATCATTTTAATGAATAGTTAATAAATGTATCGGCAAGATGTTCTTTTCTGATGCCCTTTCAAATGATAATTGCTTGAGTTAAGGTTTATTGGAGGACAGGAACATGCTAGAGATGATGTTACTGAACAGTTTTTTTAAGAAAAAGTGTCTCAAGTAAATCAGATTTAAAGGGAAAATATTTTTTTCTTTGTACTATTATAATCCATATCCAATGCCTGTAGAAGGAAAAAAAAAGAATTGCATGCCGTGACCTCCTGCAAACCTGAAGGTTATCTCAGCAACCGTAACATAAGAAAGCTAATGAAGTCAGAGCTCCAGAAACACCTGCCCTTCCTGATCAAAGAAGGCTGCAAGAGATAAGAGGGGGAATGTGGAAAGTGCTAACTCATTTGCCAACTTTCTGCACAAAATTCACGAGCGGTCCAGACCTGTCGGAAAAGTCATCGACAGATAGTCAGTCTCCACAGCGGAAAAACAACAACAAACATTTGTTTAACTTAAGAATTAAAATGCCAAAACATGAATGAATTTTGAGTTTAAATGAACCTAAATGAACCAAAATAAATGATAGAACTATAACAATTTTAATGCGAAATTAGGCACGTGATTTCATGTCGTCCCATTCCCTGTTTATGTCTGTCACAGTGGAGGGCTGATCTGTTGACTCATTGTTGGCTATTAACATTTCCTAATTACTTTGAGTACGAACATGACGACTCACATTGCTAATCTTGTTATCCTTAGTGATTACTGAAATCAGGACTTGAAGCTGTGCAGTGTGAAAGTCTTCTTTTCAGTCTTTGGTACCGTTTTTGTGAACGAACAAACAGAGCGTAATAGGTAGCCTTATAGAGGTGTTGATCTTGCTAATGAGCAAATCTTAAAATCATACTTCCTCATGAGTGGGTGGCATTTTCATCAGGCTGAAACGAGCAATTTAGTTTGTCCACTTGAGAGAGTTTTGTGGAATATGACTTTGAAACACTCACCTCATCATAAAAAGCGAGAAAGGTTTAGGATGAGAATACTAAAACGTTCCTGTGTGAGGTCCATTGCTTTTCGTAATGTTTAAACCAACAGGATTTCTTAAACAACCAGGTTTGTCAAAGGGATTCTCACATTGAGGAGTGACATTTTAAAGCATATGGCACCTCTTTAATTCTGTGGAAAAGAACAGCCGGCGGAACATTCCCTCTCCAGACTCCATCAGCGAAGAAGAGAGCGAGTGTTGAATATTCATGAGCATATTCATGACAGCATAAGGTATCCACTGGGATGTCAGAGGGGCAGGTCACGGCTTTGAGCGTACTCACCTCGCTGAAGATTCTGTTAGATAGAAGCCCACGAGGGATTTTGGTAAGAGAGCCCAAACTCTCTGAGCCTCCATGTTGTGTCAGAGGTCAACGCTCTATTGACCCCGGCAGGTGGGAGGCTGCTGGGAGCCAAAGGCCAATCAAATAAATTCCACCTGGCCAAGACTGGGGTCAAAGGTTTTGTTTTTGTACGTGTGTGTCGATATCTGCTCCCACGTGATTAGGGCAGCGACTCATTGTAACCCGCTCACAAACGGTCCATTAGTCATTTTGTATTTTTCTTCTTAGCTTTCAGGCCAGTCAGTCGTTTGTTTGTTCTCTCGATAAAAGGATGAATTTGTTTTGTCCCAAAGAATCTACTTTTCCCCCTCCATCTGCTCTTTTCGCTTTGTATGAGTCAAAGAAACAGACTAATTGGTGCATTAAAAACAGCCTGAAGCCAGAAAGCGAGGCGGGGAGTACAGTCTCAAAGGTGCATGAGGATTGGGAGAGAGAAAAGAGTTGACAAGAGAAAAAAAGAAAAAGAAAAGAGAAACAAAGAGCAAATATGAACGATAGGGAAACAAACTAACAAACAAGCCTGAATGAAAGACACAGCCAGCCTTCTCACTTGTAAAGACACTTGTGAATGCATGTGTTGAATTTTTATACTCGCTGTAGACAAATTGCAGCACAGAGCGAGCGTCTGATCCCAGCTCAGACGCTCGCTCTGTGCTGCAGAAACGAGGGGGAGGCCAGAGCAGCGGTCGCACCAGACCTGGCAGGAACCCTGTGTCTCTGAAATACCAGACTCTCTCACACTGAGCCTTGTTTGTTTGTCTGCTTTTCTATTTTCATCCTCTGCTCACCATCACAACAACACCGATTTCTCTTTTCTCCTTCGCCAAAAGCCGCGATGATAACCCATCGTTCTTGCTCTCTCCCACTCTCTGTGGCTCAACAGTGATCTTCTCCCCGTGTTGCATTCAGTTCCTCTGTGTTTCACGCACAACGTGGCGCGAGGACCGATTGCGTTTCATAATGAAGCGGATCAGATGCATCGGCTGTAGCTTTAACATTCTGTCCTATAGCCCCGTGCCTGCACTGCAGAACACACGTTATAAATTGTGTATATTAATGCAATGCATGTTACGTCACCCAACCTCAGATGGTGAGACCCTGCTGTCATGCTTTTTTAATGCGTATGTCAGCATGTTAGTGAAGCCATGGTAGGAAAAAGAGCAAAGGCCTGTCATACATCACAATGTTCCGTCTGAGTTCTGCTTGCCTGAGTGTGCAATCAGCTTATTTTCACTCAAATGAGCCTCTTCAGTCGACTTGTTTCAATTCTGATTCAAAAGACACACAATTGATGGATAAAAATGATTGGGCTGTGAAATGTCACTGGTACATTTCTTCCTACGCCGCATGATTACGTTCTTCCTTTGTGACACAACAATGCCGATAAACAGCTCACTACCAAATCAAGATAACGTAGCTAGGGCTGTTCCAAATACCTTCTTTTGGGCTTCGGAGCTTCGGTAGGAATCCACAGCAAATACTCAAAGCTTCGGCAGGGCGGGTTGCCCAGGTATATTACAGGCTGCCCAAGTTCATTTGGTTATTTTTATAAACTTTTTTCTCATCTCCATCCCCGCTACCGTCGTTTTTTTTAACCCCCGAAAACAAAGTGGGTCAAACTCTTTTCCAAGTGGATCTTGTGAGGACTGAGAGCATTTCAAAAACACTGACGCAAGACTGCCAACTTTTCCTGAACATTGCTAAACAGAGACACGTTTAGGTTGATACAGCCCACTTCCTTTAAAAGAAAAATCCAGAACAGACACACAAGTAAAATAAATTCACAATTTCTAAATCAATTTAAAAGACGACACTCAACCTATCAGCCGGATCTCCTTGTTGCAGAGTGGTACAGTGTAGTACAGACCTCCACCTCTCAGCCTTTCAGGGGTTTCTGGAGATGCCAGTTTTAGGGCATCCTGGCAGCTGGCATCTCTGCAACTGTCTGGCATCGTCTGGCACTCACCCTGCCTGCAGCAGCTGGAAGAGGGGGGCAGACTGACAGTCACAGACAGCAAAGATCAAAGAGAAGTAAAGATGGAGGGACACGGCCCATCTGTCATCCTAAGCAGCCAGATCCTGTTCAGCGCTGCACAGCGGCCAGTGGTGAAGATCTTTCTATCTATTCAGATCTTTAATTTAAGTAAAAGTTGCAATATCACCATTTAATAAAACTACATCAAACCCTGCTGCAGTAAAATGAGGTTTTCTATCGGAACACTGGTTGCTCTGAAAGACTACCTCTTTTGTCCACAGGGGGCGCCAAAATCAACACACTCCTGGTACCGGTGAGTTTATTGGTTTGAGGTGATGGACCGAAAGCAAAAAAGCAAAGTTAACACATGCACAGTCCAGCTCTGGCAGAAACCTTTTTTTTAGCAGTAAGTGATTATTACACTTTGTGGCTATATGTGTAATTTTTGCAGGCTCTTATCTAACCTTTAGCTTGAGTTTTTTTCTTAACTGCGTTCTGGCTTAATTTTATAGATAGATGTATAAATAGATATAATGGTGTATTTGGTAGTGTTGCAGCTATGCCTTGATGTGAATTCATGTCTGAAATAACCCGGCCATCCTTTTCACTGTTCACTCTATTTCCTTTGATGTGGAGACATTCATTTCAGGTGACTGTGCAGAATGTAATTTGCATGAGTGATCAGTCCTCTTAGTTGTTAGTTGTTAATTGTGCGTGCGTGCGTGCGTGCGTGCGTGCGTGCGTGCGTGCGTGGGTGTGTGTGTGTGTGTGTGTGTGTGTGTGTGTGTGCGTGCGTGCGTGCGTGCAGGTGGGTGGACCCTGTGTGTTCTCACTCGTGCTCCCTCGGCTTTGTTCTGTTTGCAGGTGAGCAGAACAGCGGCTCTCTGCTGATCACTGACACAGTCAAGTACAACGGGATGAGCTCAAAGGTGACTTTGTTCATATTAGGAAAATCAATATCAAACAAAAGACAATACATCACATTTATAAGATATCAGACATTTTGGTAAATACGCACCGCCTCCTGACGCAGATTTCGTTTCGATGCTCGATACCCCTGTACACTACTGACTATGAAGAAACAGGCTCGTGGTGGTGCAGGACACGTGCAGGTTTAAGTATGTGTCCCTTTATATGACAAATTAAAAACTACATGCATGTCTTTGCCCTCCCCCACATGCAGCACATTGATGTAGTGGCCATCCACAATGCTCGCTGAGATACTGCGGCCCCATCGTGCTCCCTAATAACTGTCGGCTCCGGCCCACCTGGTCTGTCCGTTGTATCTATGTCGCATGGATGTATGACAGCCCTGGAGCTGAGCACTGCCACCATCATGGAGCACTCAACATCTTCATGTATTTATGACTCTATTAAAAAGCTGCACAAGGACAAGGGGTTGGCGTGCTACCATTCTTCACTCTCCCCCTCTTCTCTCCATTTCTCCCAGTCATTAGCTCAGATTTATGTAACCACCCCACTGATGGGAAGTAGAAAAATGTACGGTTGATACAAAAACGAGTCGACTTATAAATATTCTGTCTTTTGTCATTTTTAGGTGACATTTATGTCATTTATCACCAACATTTAATGTATAATGCCTGAATTATTGTAGTCTGGATTCTATCAATACTCTATAACAGTATAATTATTTGAGGGAATATTTGGGAATTCACAAGAATAAGTATTGAGATACTGTGTGTGACACAATGCAAACATTAATTCCCTGCTGCTGCCCGCACAGGTGTTAAAAAAACCTTGACATGTGACCGTATTCGTATTAAAGGGTAGAAGAAAAGGCAGTTGTACAGGCTCAAAGAGGATGATGACCCTTTCACACCAGTGTTACAATAAAATAGTCTTTATGAGGACAAAGCATTTGGCAGATTTGAAATCACAACCTTCACACATACTGGGAGACAAATGGCGGGTCAAAATGTGCAATGACGAGCACCAATGAAATGAAGCCTTGGATGATTTTCTTAATGTTGTTGTTATTGTTATGGGCAAGTTTTGTCTTTCAACTTTTTTTTTAATTTTTTTTATTAATATTAATAATAATGGTTCAAAATATTTTATACCGTGTAAAATTGTCTAGTTTTAAGTCACAGACCTTGAAATGTTCTTTGAGGAGGACCTCCAAACCTATTATTCACTGTAGAAATTCAGATCAAGCACCGCATCTCCTCCATCAAGAAGTCATCTCACTGCTCGGTCAGTCCAAATGCTTTGATCAAAACCACAAAAATGTTCAGGCTGCAGCATCATAAAGCCAAAATCAGCAACATGGCCCATATACTTAAATACATACACGTAAATAGCCAGTCTTAATTCAAAAATGACTGTGGCCAGAGGAGGAAATATGAATTTCTGGCAGCTGCATGAAGACTGATGTTTACAAAAATCTGATTACGGCAATGCATCTAAACCAATTCTCAGATGTCCTGCCCTAACCAGATATCTCCCAACAAACCTAGTTTCATGTAAACGACATGACTCCTTCAGAAAGTAGAGGACGTCTACATTTACTTCTCTCACAGAAAAGCTCACGTCATGCTTAATTTGACATCAAGGAGAAATGTTCAACTTCAAAGGACACATGACATTTCAAGAGAACCATACAGATTTGTACTTTATGTGATTGTGTGCACATAAACAGTATTCTAGAGGATGAGTATCTACAACCACCAAATAGAGACGTAGTATTAAACAACACCTATTTATGTCATCTGAAAGGTTAAACAGTGGCATGTGTAAATTAAGCGCCCACAGATAAAAGTCTGAAAACGTAAAACTCAAGGCTGAGGAACAAAAGCTGTAACCTATATTAAATTATGTTTCAACAAACTTCTCAAGACCATTCAGAACATCCCAGAAAGTGTAAGCATTATGAAAACAACTGTCAGGAAAATCCATGGAGGTTATAACAGCCTTTCCACCAGTGTGCTCATTATGTGCGTCTCTAAACAAAATGTAGAGCCACATCGAGGAGCAAATTAGTGCTTGAACTGATGCAACTTTCTAGGTAGAGAAACTTCAATTACTAAAGATTTAGTAACCTGAGCTGTCGCGAGGCAGTTTAATACATTGCAAACAAAGAGCTATTATTATAAATGAGCACAGTAAATTATCTCTGTAACAGCTGTGTTGACACGGGTTTACTCTTTTTCAGACTCCTGCATTTCTGTGCCTGAGACAAAGTAGTTCCTAAGTCAATAAATTGAGAGACAACTGCAAGTATTTTTAGCTGTAATGGCTCAAGTTGCACTAAAATAGTTTATCGTTATTCTCATATGAAAAATATCTTAATGTAGTCAACATGAGAGCATCATACTAGCATGACAAAGACATCAAGGAATCCTTTTCTTATCAATAATTTATATATATATATATATATATATATATATATATATATAAACACACACACAGCCATACACATATAGTATATACACTCCCAAAGCCACACCCAAAGCCCAGGTATCAGGATTGAAAAGGTTTAATAATTTATTACAAAATGCGGGGCCATTTATTACATATTGTGCAAGTTGTTTATTACAAAATGCGGATGTTATTACACAATGAAGTGAAAATGTATCACATTTTGTCGAGTTCTTCCATAATGCTGTGTCATTACATAATGTGTTGTTACAATGGTTTATTATAGTTAGGTGTCTACTTACAGACCAATCATTGACATTGATTGTTCTCCTTGTACCTTAAACTTGTATTGATTCGGCTCAGCCGTCTGATATTGCCTCCAGCCTGCATACCTCATCGACACGCTGACACATGCACAAACATACATGACCAAATTAATTGCATAATGCTACTTTTACCTACAGAGATCGTGTGGAGCACAAAACAGCTGTCGCAGCCTTGGATCAACACAAACCAACACATGAGCACATGAACACACACACACACACACACACACATATAGCATGAACACAGCTTTCAGGCACACAATCCCTTACAACGCCGTCTGCTGATTCATGGCAGTTCATCAATCTTTTGTGCCTCTCAGGTGTTCCTGCTCTCTCTCTCACAATCTCACATACACACACACAAACACACACACACACACACACACACACACACACACACCTCTTTGCCTCACTGTGATTTCTGGCTCTGCTGGGACAAAGCCTTGGGTGGGGCTCAGGTGACGAGGGGAAAAGAGGTTGATGAGTCTAAACTACCCCAAGAAATCACCTCTTTTCTCTCTCATTCATATTCCTTTTGAGTCGCTCCTTTTCCATGCTTTTTCCCCCCATCCACCTCCAGATGTGATAAATGAGTCACTTCGACCGCGCGCGCTACAATCTTAAATCATATGCACCATTTACCATCAGCGGCATCTAAACAACCTTCTCTTACATGGGGAGAGAATACGATCTCCAAGGACAGAAAGAAACTCTTTTCTCTTCATGTCAAATATTGTGTGTGGTTGAACTTGACTTCTTCACATTAACTAGCAGTATCCCCAGGCTACAGCCACAGTGTCCTTGTAAAAGTGTGGGTTGGACCCTAGGATTGGGAAATGTGAAGTGGAGAGTGTAGTGTGAAGTGATTAGGTCTTTGTCCAACTGCCTCTGGCTGCTCTTCGACTGACTTCTGCCAAGGAGACAGTAGAGGAGGAGGGATTAAAGGTGTGCAGGTAAGTGAAAATAGAAATGAACACTGAATCTATTGAGGGTTGCTAGTTCCAATCCCACCAGGAATCAACACCCAATCCTGAAGCTTTCCGTCACTTTTAGCTCATTGTTTGAGGTTTTCTGGACTTTGTAGCAGAAAAAGAGGACTCCAGTGGGATACTCACGTCTCTCCTTTTCTGCTGGATGTGTAAGTAATGTAAGACAAAGGATGAAAACTCGGAGGACTTCAAGGGAAGAGAACTTAAGGGCTAACCCCCTTCACTTTAAACAGCAGTTGGTATGCAAGCCACGGGAGTTGTAGCATTTATTCCCGGACCACAGCCTAAATTGTACATTCACTACAATCGACTGCCAAGCTCACATCTATAACGTTAACGGTAACTGATAACTTCATGCTACCATAGATAGTGAATTGTCTGTATCTATGACGGCATTGGTAATCACATCGTTGGGATTTATTAATACGCTGGTATACCGTAATACCGTCCAAACCTAGTGTGCAGATAAATCGACTCCAGCTTCTGCACACCTAGTTCCGACTGTGTCCTCTGCTACATGCCTGTATATCTGTTTCTCGTTGACTTGTTATATGAGATAGAGTTTTTTTTAGAGAGACGGCTTAACCGTCATTAGCCAATATGACAAACAAACTAAAGGAGCCACTGGTGTCTGACAGGCCGTGCGCAATTTACTGCCGAGCCGAGGCCGGCAAAATCAGATTTCAATAGAGAACGCTTACGAGAAAGATTATATTTTTGGGGGGTGACGAGATGAGACATGGCAGAGTAAATCTCGAAGTAAAAAAATTAAAACTGCACCAATAGAGCAACAGTTAGATTTGGGGAGAGAAAAGAGGTGAGCCAAAATAACATAGACAAGTCTCATTAAGTCCCACTCCGGAGCCGCTTCTGAATCAAGTTCAACACTTAGTGGTACATTTGGGTATAATGGTCTAGTGCGATGTTTGGCTTATCAGACCGGTTTGAAAATGTTTACATCGGCCCAACTCCAACGATAGCTGTAGCTGAGAAAGCAGCTTAGCTAATTGTATGAAAGCTGCCGAAGAAAACACAGAACCATTTATTTCCATCAACAAGAAAAAAAGATTGTTGTCATGACAGTCAGACAAAAGCTTGTGAATGGGGCTGAATGACAGAGAGAGGATAGGATTAGAGTTGTCATTAGGTAGCCCATCAAAAATAAATCCTTGCCAATAACAAAACAGAAATGAATATCCATTAAACTCAAGAATCCTCCCACTCTAAACTGTGAGCGACGTTTGGCATTATTGCAGCATAACTACGTTACACCTACTGTATCTAATTAGCCGGTGATTTCATTCAAGAGTTCAGTTTTAACCTTCACTAACAAACAAAACACTTGCAGATACGTCTGCAATTAAAACTCAAACTGAATGGACTGCTTGACGACTGCTAGTGATGCATCGACAGAAAAAAGAAACTTTGTTCTCATCACGTTTAGTATTTGGAGTATAAGTAGCACCTGTCTCGGGAACACAGCAAGAGTGAGGAGAAAGCAGTATTTTGGGAAAAGCTTAGTCCCCCATCCTGATAAAGAAGAGCAGAAAAGCAGCGGAGGGAGAAAGAGGTGAGAGACAGAACACCCACAGTCAGCTCTCTCCCACTCCTCCTGGGGCAGTGTGCCATTGATCGGCCTGCTGGAAGCAACATTTCTAGTGGTTTGGGGGAGAGCACGAGGGGAGCGGGCGCACAGACTAATCGAACGGCCAAATGAAAATTGAGAGGCAATTTAGGGAGCCTATAGCAAAGAGGATTCTTTATGAAACAGGAGCCTGGAGTGTGTGCTTGTGTGGGTGTGTTAGTGCGCTGAAGAGAGTATGGGGTGACATGAAAGCAAGAAACAGAGAGGGAAGAGACGGCGATCAATTCAACACATTAGAGACTTAGACCAGATCAGCATCTCCTGGCGGAGAAAGCACCCGCTTCCTCTCCTCCCATTCCCTCCTGCTGCGCACCATCTTCCCCGCTCTTCTTTTCCATTTTCATCCCTCTTTCCAGTTGCGCTGCTTCTTTTCTTTCTGATGACGAGGCCTGCACCTGCAGTGGGCTGCCTGCGGGCATGAAGGCGGCAATAAACAGCCGTGAGGTTGGATGAGCTGCTACAGTGGCATCATGGTCTCCTCGTCGCTCAATTTGGTCCTTTGCTACAACATCACAGTTGCCATGAGCTCTCGTGTGCACGCAGTTGTGACAATGTACACAATGATGAGTGACAATAATAGGAGAGACGGGAAGTCTTTGTGCTAAGTTGGGTTCGCTGGCTGCTGGTAGTAGCTTTATACTTACCGTACAGACATGACAGTGCTCGCAATACCCTCATCTAGCTCTCAGCAAGTTAACGTATTGATAATATTATAACTTGATTCCTTAATATAAACAGATATTTGGTGTCCTGACAACTGTCCATTATATTTTCAAATTCTTCTTTAAAAAGAGAAGCTACATGGTCTCAAGCGTGATATTCTTTTTGTATGTACCACACTGTATTGTCAAACTCAAATAACTGATTTAATGTATGATAACAGTAACATATTATACCAGTCATTTGGGAACAAACTGTTCACCAAAAAAATGAAGATCCCCTAGATGGCAGAAGAGTACTTCACAACAACAGTTTGAGTTTCTCAGAGTTTACAAGGTATACCTGAAAGCACCATTAAATCCCTTTCAGGGCCCACATGCTCGATTTTAATTGGAGATAGCCATTGGTTGCTGCAGTCTCTAAATTTTCTGCAGCATAAATACTGTAGTTTGTCTGTCAATGATGCGTTCATCACTTCACAAGGAAGAAGAAATGTTGCCCCACTGGTGACTTCAGGAAACCTCCGCATAGCTTAACTTTTCAGATCCTGAGGTTGCCGCCTGGTTAAAACAGCCTGACATAAACACAAAGACTATCTCATACAGGAATCCTCTCTTTCTCTCCTTTTGTGTCACATGTAACTAAAACGCAGTAGATTATGTAGCTTTAAGTATAAGAATAGCCTGAAAAGATAACCAGCACTGACTGCTCTGTCCCCCTCTCTGCCCTCTGACCTTTCTCACAGTGGGAGAAGAGCAAAAAGTTTCCGATGGGAATAAAGAAGGTGAGTCACTAATATCATTACTGTGTAATGTATGCAGCACAGCTCACTGAGTCACCAAGATTTTCTGAGTGGAACCATTCTCTATAACAAAGAAAAGTTGCCTCTTCAGCCATGCCTCCCTGCCTGCTGGCAATTACAGCTCCACTGGCTGAATCATTAGAGTAATTTACTTACAAAGTGCTCTCTACTCTGCTTTGAAGAGTCAAACTGCCCCACCATTTCCCTCCGGCATTGGACCAGCACGCTCACATGTCGACCAAGTCGATATAAATGATCATCTTCCTTTGCTCTCTTATTGCAATGAGCTCTGAAGTTCTATGCACTCAGGTGTAGTATTCACAATACTCTGAGGACCTGTATTGTGTCTAGCAGGCTAGAACCTCTTTACATCAATATACCAATAGGGACAGAGAGTCATAGTAGTGCAGCACTTCAATGGCATTTTATGTGACATTAACTACCCTTTTTTAGAACAAATAGAAACTGGCCTCATTCCACTAAACATAAATTTTGTATGGTCCAGAAACTGTTTATGTAGCTCTGCTCTGACGCATATACAATTAATCCATTAATATGGGCAGTGAAATAACATGGTCTCTTTAACACAGATGCTGTGTGGCTATGTCCAGTCCTTTCTGCTCCTGGTCATTTTTGGTTTTATTTCCATCCGGATTTGCACCCTTAACCTCATTTTTCTACCGCAGGTGCAGGAATAAGTTACATGCAATAAGTGTATGGATCGCTGCCAACAGAACCCAAATGTTGGTCATCTGGGTTCTGTTGGCAGCGATCCATACACTTATTGCATGTAACTCCATGTTCAATACATTGGATTGACATTTGCAAGACCCCAACTGCTATCAGTTGCATAAGCACATTGTAAAAAGGGGGCTATACTTTGTATATAAATTCACACAGTGATAAGTACCACCCAATCTCACATGGGAGAACAGGATAACGGATAAACTGGGTGTTGATTAGTTAATACAAAATGCAGCAAACGCACGTACACACACACACACACACACACACGTACACACACGTACACACACACACACACACATACACACACGTACACACACACACACACACACACACACACACACACACACACACACACACACACACACACACAATTAAAGCTGGACATCATCCATTACGTTTAGCCCAGTCTGTGTGGTATATGACATTTTCCAGTAAATCATTTTGTCAATTAATCAAATGTCAGCCTGGGAAAAGCAAATGGCAGGTGTTGGCTGATAAAAGGGATCCCTTATGGGGGAAAAAAAATAATAACTGCTGAATACCAAGTAGGAGCTGGAGCACCAAGCTGGAACTTACAGAGAGAGGGATTGCACACATGGTGCTGCACCTTCATCACAAAGCGTTGTCATACTTGTAATTTGACTTGGCCTTGGATACAGACAACAAACACATGGATTGATTGAGTGGGCGAGTCATTTTAATCTGACATTTTTTCTACTCCAAGACTTAAT
Organism: Ophiodon elongatus; assembly: GCA_016806645.1. NCBI lineage: Eukaryota > Metazoa > Chordata > Actinopteri > Perciformes > Hexagrammidae > Ophiodon > Ophiodon elongatus. Next base: position 3,749,976 of record JACSYO010002129.1, read on the forward strand.
TTCAATATTCTCTGCAAGCCATCCTTTCTACCTCGGTTCTTTCACAACTCCTGAAATGATGAATTGGTCAGAGTTTGAAATACAGTTTCTGGTGTATTTTAATCCTGCAGCTGATTTTTCAGGTTTTTCCTCCCTCTGCCTCTCCCTCCTCTCCGAGGTGGCATTGGACCACAGTTGTGCGCCCACCGGCAGCACCGGGTCCCCATCCATATTCAGTTCGGCTCGTCTCTGGAGCGGGAGCAGTGTGCCAGGACAGAGAGGAGAGCGGTGCCATGCCTCAGAGGACATCTGTGTGTGGCCGAGGATCCATATTCAGACAGGGCTGCCTCTCTTTGGCTTCATCAGAAACAGTTTTCCAGACATAGTCATGCAGACACTGACGTGCAGACAAGTCTCGTGATTATATATTCCCATAATTTATTTACTATAATCTGGGTTGGAGAGATGTCCTGTCAGCAAAAAGCACCTCTGGAGGGAATAGCTGACTAAAGCAAAAGGGAGGGAGCTTCAGCCACCTGACGATGTCGATGAAATGAAAAATATGACCTAAAATGCTAATGCCACTACACAGGAGTCCTTACAATGTATTTTCCCGATACATCGATGCACAAATGATCCAATCTTTCTTGCAAATGTTATTTTTTAACTACTGAATTGGCTCATTTAGAAACTATAATAGTGTAAAACAGACATTTGTTTGACTAGACACTCATGTTGGAGTATTCTTGCATGTGTATTTAAAAAAAAATGTATACAGCGAGTTTCAGAAGCAACAAAGAAGTCCGCCTTTATGAGCTGTTTAGATGAGAGCTGTGAGCACCCTCTAGTGTTTAAAACACACATTCTCCTCTGCAATTTACAAAAAAGATGAATGACGACTGAATGGCAGATGCCACCCTTAGCATCACACAGTGTGTAATATCACTAATAGCTCTGATCTGATGGATGAAGCATTGACTATCTGTACACCTAATGTCCTGCCAAATATTTCAATATTGAATATTCAGCTTTTCAATCTCAGAGGCAAATTCAAACATGTGATATGCAACAGTTACAAAAGACAGTGGTGACAACATCATGATGAAAAATCCATCATGACGAAAGGTAATGAAAACGACAATAAAGGAAAACAACTGCAGGACTTCATCATCTATAAAATGCTTGTTCAAACACAAAGAGATCCTGATTATGACATAAACCATTACTCACTGAAACTAGGGATGCAAATGTAGATGTTTTTTTTCTGCTTACAGTAGCCGACCCTCGTTAACTGATCATTAAAAGACTAGATTAGTGCCGGTGCCTTGCATGCAGGGAGGGATGTGTGGTTGAGGTGCCTAACAAGCTGCCCAGCTGCAACAATAACTGATGCACAAACAGATTAAATCCATCATTTATCTCCAGCTGCGGTGTGGGCGCATAACAGGCAGCTGAGTCACCAGTTCCCCTCTTTGGGAGGAACAGTGTTCTGTGCATTGTCATGGGCACATGCAGACGTTTTCCAACTCAGGCTCCACAACATCAATTAGTTTAGCTGCAAGGTTGTCAGCTGTGTGTCTGCCGGGCGTACTCAGTCAGGGTTTCCGCCAGCGTAATGTTGGGGAGAGAGAGAGAGAGAGAGAGAGAGAGAGAGAGAGAGAGAGAGAGAGAGATATTCTGGAGCAGTCCTCAAAAAAAATATTTTTCAAAAGAACAGCAGAAATGCTGCCTTTTTTATTTCCCCTTCAAGGAGCGCTATTGTGCAGAGCTTCTGTAGAGCAGTCCCTCTTTCATTTAGTTTGGTAAAACTGCTGACGTCTTCAATAAGACTTTGCAAAGTTGAGTCAACATCGTGGGGCGTCAAAGACAAGTGGCCACACTGAGTATTCAAAATAAGTTGAATACATATTTTGAGAGCGAGAGAGAGAGAGAGACAGAGAGAGAGAGAGAGAGAGAGAGAGAGAGAACAACTTCTGATCAGGTTCACTTAAGGTGGGCCAACCTGTAAGGTGGACCAGTTAGTCTCTCCTAATCGTAACACACGCCTAGACCACATAGCAGGCACACACAGTCACATAAGTCAGGTTAAAGAGACAAGGTGCTTTCTGGGACAACACCTCCATTTCAGTAGAATGCTGAGGGAGAACTGGTGGGGTGACGCAATGAAAGCCATTAAAACCAATTATAAATAATGTCTTTGTTGTTGGGTACACTACACGTACACAATCTCAACAATACAAAATGATATATAGAAACCACCCCATCCTGCATCATAGCTCTGAGTATGACTCAGTATATGACACGTATGTGTGGGAGCCACTCGTCACTCGTGCTTGAAAATTACAACACTGTTATGCACCAACTATCTTTGTTGTTTTATCTCATCTGTTGCCTTAGATTCCTCACCGACACAAACTCACACTCATGTACTACACATGCACACGCCACACACACACAATTTTATAATTAGCTTGCACATTTTCTCTCTGTTGTTTTTCCTGTGTTGATGGACTCACCTTGACAGTCCCATTAGCACAAAGAAAACACTGAACATTGAGGGAAAATCATTCCCTCCAGCTATAATACAGCCTGCCCTTTACACCTACATTCAATAATGACACATTTGAACCATATCTACCATATTCTCCAGCATTCTCACTTTTCTGTTTCCAATTTATTTTGCCCCGCCATGCAGGCGGAAGGAGGTGGGCTAAAAAAAAGAGCTGATATCAAACCTGCATTTTTAAAGGTGTAACATTTCTCCGTAAAAGAAGGATTTCTTAAAAAGTGGCATGAAACTATTACAGATACGATACAAATCGTACACAGCAGCAGCACACCAACTGTCAGTTGAAAGAAAAGCATACAATAAGAAATGAGGGCGGCATTGGTTTGAAAAGGTTAGTGAGTGTTGTACTTGGTTATAGAAATGCAGCAAACAGACACACGGCCCTGAAGTACACAAGCAAATCTTTAGCTTTTATGTGGGCCGTTATTATGCAAAAAATTGCAAACTCAAGTGTCTGGTTGATTGTAGTATTAAAGTAATGCCTTGAGGAAAATACATTTTGAAAGATCAGCACAGAACAATGAACTCAAAGCAAGTCTAGGTGCAATATAGCCAATAAGACTAGACGGGTATTTTTTACATATAGTTGATCTACAGACCATCTTGGTCCATTATGGATTGAGTATTATTTGGTGCGGTTTCTTTTCTACGTTGCTGTTCATTTGAGCAGATATTCTCACAGAGGACAAAAACAGGGTGCAACTCAGTCTTCATTGACATTCCCATGCATTCATACTTGGCATTAAAATATGGTTTTCCATACCCAGACAAGGTATCCAGATAAAGATTGCATGTTAATACCAGGTGGGGTATAAAATTACATTTTTTATCTGGGAAATCAAACTTAATCTCATTTAGTCAGGAAACCTGTTGCAAAGTGAGATTAAATCTATTCGAAAGTGTGTTTAAGGGAACACAATTTGAGTGAACCACCGAGGCCCCTTCAGACTAGAAGGTGGCCTCACACGAACACCTGAAACCGGCTCCTGGAGTTCAGTTTACGCCGGTCAAATCGATGATCACTGCTGGGTACAAGACATCATTTCAGTAACTGTGTTTGTGTTTTTGTCAGCCATAACAGAGAGCCGGGTGAATGAGGATGAGGCATCAGACTTCTTTCTCACTTCGAGAGCTGCAGAGAAGAGACGGGTATTTATCTTATCACCATTCAATGGATTTAAATCACTTTACTGTGTGCTTTCTACTTGGAACTCAATTATGGTTAATTTCTATAATCAGTATAGGCGATACATTAAGACTGCATTTAGCGTATCTATAATATCGTATTTTATTATGGAAAGCCCTGCATTGAACTATTTGAGCTTTTCTGAATATAAATCGCTGCACATTTGCACACGTTAATCATCTGGGATTGAAATTGCAAACAGCAAATCTGACTTGAATAAAAGATATAAACAAAACTCTTGGCTCGGCAGATAGATGTAATAATATATTAAAGTATTTGTATACAGCTCATACACACATTAGGTGTCATGCAATGTAAAGCATGCATTGTGTTTATTTTTTGGGTGCAGAGACACTGATTATACATATAATACACAGGAATATATATAGGCGTTAAGTTGTCACGTTCAGCATTTACATTAGATGCAGTGCACACACAGAAGCACACACACTCATACATACTTCCATTACAACCATTCATTTACATACTACTGTACACACACACATCTTGGGGAGTGATAATTCATTGAGGTGGCACATGAAATAAGATTTTTTATCATTTGACTTGCCGCCTGTCTGAATCCAATCACTTCCCGTATTACCAGCAATGGGAATAAATTATGCAGATTGGATGACCTTTCCCATAAACCCCTGCTTCAGGAGTCTCAGCAACCACCTGCAGAAATTGGACAGAAATACACCAATAAACAAATAAATGAGCAATACGTGGGCAATCAACACTCTAACCCCCTCTTATATGGAGCTATTTTGTTACTACTATTTTCCCCCTGTGATTTGTGATGATAATGCACAAAAACAAAAGTCCTTTTTTCACTGTAGTGCAAATTCTACTGTAAATCAGCAGAACTGGAAAATTACACCTTTTCACACTGGTTCACACAATCACACACGCACACGCACACACACACACACACACACACACACACGTTCTCCTCTGTCTTGCTGTTTGTCCTCTCACAAAGCAGCTGAGACAGGTCCTGTCAGTTTCAGTAATAAGAGGTGATCTGTAATGCTTGATCCAATTAAAGTTAACTGGATGGCATAAAGTTGCAGACAGAAGGATCTGCACAAAAGAGAAAAGAGAAAAAGAAACTGAAACACAAAAGCACAAGCTAAAATGACAAATGTGGCTGTGTGCCTCTCAGTTTGCCTTGTATGTGCATGGATCGCCTAGCAGGCCTATGCATCCATATACCTGCCATTTTGTGAAACCATGTAGTTTCTGTCCAGTCTGAAAACTGCATTTAACTAGCACCTACTTAAGCCCTCCAGTTGTGGAGTGCTCGGGGTCTATGGCCTCTGCGTCTGTCCAGCCTATTAGCTCAGGTAGGCCCCATCACCCAGCTCACCCATGCATGAGATAGACCCTCTGTAATACAAATTGTCTGCACCACTTACGGCTGCTCCACCGGAGAGCAAACATGACAGCCTTTAATTGGCAAGGCTCTCAGCGTGGGACAGGCATCAGGGGAGAGAGTGGAGGGGAAGGAGGGGCGAGGAGGGAGAAGACAGGAGGGAAAAGAGGGGGAGATGGGTCCGGAGCAAAGGAAGGGACAAAAGGGAGAAGGGAGTGGTGGATGGAGGAGAGATAACAGAGGACACGGAGGTGAGGAAGAGGGGCAATGTGAAGCTGTCAGAAGCTCATTTCCCACCGAATCCCATTAACATTTTTCACAGAGAAACTTAAGGAGGTAAGAAAGCTGTCTTTCACCAGGTGCTGAAAGGAGTGATCCGTGTGTGTGTGTGTGTGTCTGTGTCTGTGTCTGTGTCTGTGTGTGTCTGTGTGTGTGTGTCTGTGTGTCTGTGTGTCTGTGTCTGTGACTTCTAAATGAACTTCCAGGCATATGGTGGATCACATACAGTAATACAATTTGAATCTTAAGAGTTTGGTTTATGACAAATAAAACAGAACACAACTCTATGCAACATTTAGTAACATGAAATCGAAAGCATTCCAATTGAGAGTCATTATATTTTAATGAGTTCACTTTACTGAGTTGTTTTATCTTTGCACGGCAATCATTAAAAGGTATAAATGCTTGTCTTGTCTGTTTCTTTTAAGTATTCCTTTTAAACATCATCAGTTTCCTGGTAGCTCAGTGCTCTAAAGCAGAGGTTTACAAAGTGGGAGGCGGGCCTCTCCAGGGGGGTCCAAACTGTTTCATGGGAGGCTCAGTGAATGAAAGTGAAAAAATATTACAGTAGTTATTACGTTATCAAAAGAAAATCTCATAGAATAGACTAAATGTGTGTGATTTGGTTAAAGAGTTAGTACATAGACACAGTTTGGGGAAATTTAACTGGTTTTTCCACTTTCCCAGAGTCAAAAACTAATAAATGCAGAACCATACAAAGCAATTTCTTTTAGTTGTGTCTGAGGACAAAACTGGCAAAAATAAGAAAAGATTAAGATCATTATTGCCATTATAGTTGCTCTGTGAGGGTTACTTAAGTGCAGCTGTGCTTTGAGCTACATGCTAACATCAGCATAATAGTAAATATGACAATGCTAAGGTGTAATGTTCACCATCTTAGGTTGCGAAAAGGTTACGAAAAGGCCAGGCATTTTCAAAAAAAACTTGGCAGGTTATTGGATGAACCATCTGTCAATCAAACTCCTGCCAAAAGGAGTTGGAAGAAGTGCAAAAGCATATTTTCCAATTGAGAAAAGCCTTCAGTGCAGTTCTTTGCTCTTCTTTCGATGAAGAAATACTCTCCAATTCTGATGTAACCCAGGCTATTGCAGCATCTACGCTAACGTCTTCAGGAGCCGCCATTGTTGTTTGGAACCAACAGTCGTCTCTCTTTGTCGTCTCGCACTCTAACCCACGCCCCTAACCACCAGTCGCTCCTCGCAGGAGGCTGATTGGTCCGTGGTCTGGTTCACCAGACACAAACACATTACTTGAAGCAAGACAAGATGGATGATCCTGCGAATTCTGGCATGATCTTGTGACGGGTAAGGTTGGCGTGTTAGCATGTTAACATTTTCTCGATAACACTAAACACAAAGTACAGCAAAGGGCTGATGGGAATGCCATTAGTTTTGCGGTCCATAAACCATTTGGTCATAAACCACAGTATATGACAAACTGAAATTTGAACCTGATGATTGCGCTAAAGGAAGATTTAGGAGAACACAGAAGTGATTACAATTAATCCAAACGGACACAGATGCATCCATTATATAGTTGTTGCGGCATTTCACTCGAAACCACAAATGTGAACATCGGTGTGACGCTAGAGGAAAAGTCTGGGGATCTTTAAAGTCATAATGTTACATTATCTGGGCACCGGGGAAATCATTAAATATTTCCATAATTTTGCATGTGATTCAGGTCCTTGTACCTGAACAGGGACATACTGCACTGGCTATGTCGGCTGCTCTTAAGCTGCATATCAGAGAGTGAAACTGTCAGTCAAAATAAATACGTAAAATGCCTCAGATATTTCACCTGCATCAAACTGAAGTTATTTAAGATGCAGTGGTTACAGCTTTGAGTGTTTTCAGAACAACAAGGCTGGCAGCAAAACAGGTGGCTGTCTGAACATGGAGGCAGAACACACTTACTACACCGTCCCTACTAGCCAGTGCAAAACGAAACAGAACTGCAATTCCTAACAAAGAACAGCAGGGGTCACTACAACCCTAATATTTTCTCTGGTATACACTGCAATCCATGGTCCTGAGAGTTCATCCAGTTTTTCACATCTGATACAAAGAGCTTTGCAGAGAGTTTTGTTATTTACTGTGTCCTTGAGCTTTTGTCATATTTTCTCTTTAAGCTGAAGTTCTGTTCAACATTTTCTCCTCTGTTTTTGACGTCATCACCCATCACCAGTTGACACTGGTGGTTTGTAAACTCCAAGCACGGTTAGAATTTAGGGACCTTGTAAAGATGTGATCTGTTCTGCTGGACGAACTACAATAATTCAGAATCAGAAAGCTACAGCAGACATGCGTGTCAGGATCCGGAGATTAGCTAACCTCACATGAACCCACCAGCATTTTCTAAAGGAACAAATTCTAATAATCATGTTAGCATCTTAGCTTTTCTGCTGACAACATTATTGCCCTTCTTACATGGGTCTTTATCTAAAGGGGCATTAATAGATTTACAGCTGGTAACTTTAGAATATTGGGATTCTTTTTTTAAATATACATGATGAAAAACAACAGCAGAGGAGCAGACATATAATAATTGTGTTGCTTTCCTTAAAGAGGTCAACAAGTGGGCAAATCATTGGCTTTGTAAAGGGTCATTAATAAAGGCAATCAGATAAACATACGTTAAGTGCTGTGGACATATAAAAATGCAAACAGGCATAAGTGCACACAAACTTTTGCCTATTACAACCACAGTTCAGCATTACGTGTTATCTCCGATTCTGTTCAAAAGTCTCCTTTGGTTGAAAAGACCAGTCTTTACTCCACAAACAGTATGAAACAGATCTACACACACGACCTGCAAACTGAATTAAAAGATCCTACTAACAGACAGGTCCGCCACGTGTTTCCCCACCCACGCACCAATATTACACACAGACGCAGGGACACACACGCACACACACACACACATGCACACACACACACACACACGCACACACACGCACACACGCACACACACACACACATGCACACACACACACACACACACAGCGAGAGAGTTCTGTAATCTCTTAATCTCTCCAGGGAGAATCAGGATGGTTGTGTTTGGCAGAAGAGAAAGTAGAGCTGTTTGAGACAAGGTGTTTCTATATGTATGTGTGTGTTTTTTTCTGTGTCCATTTGTGTTTGTCTCTATGTGTGCCTGTGTGAATCTACATGAGTCTGTGTTCCTATGTGTGTGCGTCTGTATATGTGTGTGTTTGTGTGTGATTTGTGTAGTTTTGCTTCAAGACCAATGTGTGTATGTGTGTCCTCGTCTATTTATGTGTGTGTGTGTGTGTGTGTGTGTGTGTGTGTGTGTGTGTGTGTGTGTGTGTGTGTATTTCTGTGTTCCTATACAGTATGTGTGTGTGTCTCTGTTTGTGTGTTTCTATATGTGTGTGTTTTTGTATTCCTATACAGTTTGTGGTTGTTTCTGTATGTGCTCCGTCTGCGCGTGAGTCTGTCTTTCTGTATATGTGTGTGGTTTGTGTAGTTTAATTAAAGACCTGAAAGGCCCTAAGACAAAATTCAACAAAGAAACAGTGACGATACAATATGTCTCTTTGGGTTAAAAGAAATAAATCCCATCAATGCAGAAAGCTTGAGTAAAGATAGTGTAAAACTAAACAAAGAGGGAAAATCTTGGTATTACGAACTCGTGCTCCTTATTCCCTGCTTGCTGGCCTTGCTATCTGCAGTCTTTACATCTGGCACAGCTCCTGGTGGGAGTATGAACACAAGGACTCCAGCAGAAGGTAAGGAGTGAAGTCACATGTGAGAAAAGAAAAGTTACAGTCCACCTTCCACATCTTTATAGCTGTCACCACCACTATCCTCAGGGCACTCCTATTAGCACTGTCAACATTTATATTCTAACTGCAGCTGCCATGAATTAATTATCTTCTTAATAAGACTATTTTGGTTTATTAGCCTGTTTGGTAATTGATGCCCATTTCATTCACAAGTGTTGAACCAGCCAAACCTTGAACGACACCTGTACATGACCAGCATCCCACATGACGTCCTACTATGTGGGAGGTGTGAGTACCCGGTGTCCACGTCAGAGTTCATTTATTTCCATCTGGACAGCACATGCTTGATGATGTAGATCATCTTATTGCTTCATTAAGTATTTAATTGCCTTGTCTCACAGGGCATGGACATATTTAGCATTCTTATTATTCAGCGTACGCGCTCTGTGAGCAGATATTGCTCTGAGTGCCCCCCTCGGCCGTATGAGGCAGAGATGCGGTGAGACCTCATCCAAATCTTAGCTGGGAGTTATGAGATGAAGCAATAACGCCTCTTACTTGTCTTGCTTGTGCACTAAATCGTTTCATTTAGCAGGATGCTTTATTTATGAAATGAGGGAACCTTCCACCGTGGGCGGACGGCTCAGTGCCTCGGTCCATGGACGACAAGGAGCAATTTGAGGAAAGATGAACCATCTTTTGAAAGAAAAATTAATGTAACGTGACCCTCAGCTCAAATTTGTCCAAAAAGAAGAGCCAGCCTCCACAACGATCCCACTGGTTACATTCTAATCACCTACATGATCGAGGGAAGAAGCGTATTTGAGTTGCTCTTGTACACGTGCGTGAGAGAGGGACACATTCACGACCATTGAAAACTCATTTAGCCCACGTTTGCCCAAATATCCCATATCCAAATAATTTCTTCTAATCAGTTGTGTAACAGCATGTAGATCCATTGAAACTCACTTGCTGAATTCAAATGAGGAAAACATTGTTTGCCTTCGAGTTGTTAGAAATCAAGTCAAGTGTTTATTGCAAAGGCAGAACGAGATTAAACTGATTTCCAATCGGGGGAGGGAAGAGGGAGCGGGGGGGGGGACAAATTGAGCACAGAGATTTCATGACACAATATGAAACACGCACAAAACGAGCTGTGTGCTCGTGTGTGTGTCTGCGTTGCTCTGTGTACACAGATATCAAAGGGTCTTTGAGGTGGTGGAACTGCGTCTGCATTGAGGCCTTCAGTTCTTTTAGCCAGAGACGGTTGTGTTGCCATGGAAACGCCTGTTGAACGAGGGTTCTATGAATCTTTCAGCAGCCCCCTTTTTCCTCCGACCACATGGGAGCTTTTCATAACCCACACAACATACAAAACTTTCCATGGCGGGGAGGGCGCCCAGTCGCCAGTAGAGGGTCTTCACAGTGCATCAGTACGGGGCGGGGCTCTTTAATATTTCTGAAACACGGATCTGATGACCGAAACAAACACATCAGCAATGCATGCAGAAACATACGGCATCTACACAAGAGCAAAGAGCCCAAGCAGACATCATGGATGCTAAAATGATATTTAAGGTGAGCACAGCAACGACCTTCTCCTCTTTCTTTCTCTCCGTCTCTTTCAGTGGGCTATGAGTGCTGGGTTAACAAGAAACTGCCAACAAATGTGCTGTGCTTTATCTTGTGTCCTTGTACTGAAACAAAAAAAAAAGAAACAAAAAAAAGAAACGTGGTTGTCCAAAGAATCTGCAGAACATTTAGAGAAACTCAGGGCTATGCAGAAGCTGAATGTATCCAATATGGAAAATAATTTGCAGTATCTTGGAAAAGGAAATGAAATTTTATGCGTAGCAATCCACTGCAGTGATTAGTGTTATGATTGTGATGGGAATACAGACACGACTGCTAATCAATATTTCAGCTCACCCTGCTAAGACGAGGGGAAGAGAAGGGAGACTTTCAAACAAACATTGAAGGTCCAAAGTTTTTCAGGTGTGCACACAACACATTGTCACTGCTGCTTTGCACCCCAGCCTGTGGCCTCTTTAGCATGAATGACTAATCCACTTCAGCTTTTATGTGTCTTGGAGTGTAGACAAAATGTTCTGACTCATCAGTACTTCATCCAGGCATACTTAAGTAATAATGGTGACACGGTGCTAGATTTTAATAGGAGCCTTTATCCTAATCACGCCCTCTGTATTTGCCTCGCTTTCTCTTTCCCCTGTCATCAGCGTTTGAATTAATCAAGCCCAAGTAGTTTCAATTAGCTACGAGTCGGCACAGAATTGTTTGATCAGAATCCGATTAACAAATAGAACAGAGATCATGCAGAATTGCCACTGAACAGCTGTGCATGAAAGGTTTGGCACACAATGGAATATCACTGTTATATAAGGGTTGAGATATAAGATTGCACAAAAGTCACCTCGACTTGCTGTTAGGTCTTTAGGACATGTATCCTTTTTTTCTTGGAGGAATCTTCACCAGCAAAATGCAGGACCACTTCCTGAGACTTACTATTTGCAGATCAATAGACCTTGAGGTCTGATAATCTTTATAGACATCCCTTGACCACATTTTAAGAGGTGTTCATGATGAAAAGGGAAATGTTTACCAAACCCTCTGCTCAGTCGGATCTCGGTCCTGTCCACAAGGCAGAGCATTCTGGGACATTCAATCTCCCTTTCATCAAAGGGGCGAGATTTCATTTTGTAAGGATGTCTGCACTCAGTAGAGAAAACACTTGAAGATCAAACTCTTGCTGGTTTTCACCTTAGTTTTTATGGGTCGGCACTGTCTCAAGTGTTCTGGCCTTTCTAAGAGCAAGAGTTCTAAGTGAGTCTATGTGTTTGAGTCTAACGCTTTTTGTTTTTTTTTCTGAAAAAAAAGTAGTACTGTGCTGGATAATATAAAGTAATGTATACCTGTAATGTTCAACCAGGAACCATTTCTTTGCGTTACAAAGAAATGTTACACAAAATGTCTCACCCATTTCACACAGTGGCAGCTTGAATAACTAAATAGATTTATTATCATAATTTATTATATTACCATTTACTTCAGGCTTTTATCCTTTACACTTTACATGGTGCTCATTTCCTTTCAAATACCATTCATCAACAGCATTGCATCTAAATGTAACCCACCTCTTTTACTACAGTAAAAATAACTAGTTACTGTAACATTATCGCCTGATGTTTTCAGTACAGCCCTTTTTGTAAAAAGCATGGTTTTAACCTCATGCTAGTACAAGCACTGGTGTAAATGTCAACGTAGGAGTTTTCTTTGAATAGACCCATTAGTAATTACAACACTGCACTTTTTAAGCCCGGTGCTGACATAAAATTAATGAGTAAGGGATATTTTCTTTTGAATACGCGTAGGCTGATTCTTGAATTCTGTCCAAATTCAGCACTTATGCAGTGTGTCAGGCTTTCCAGCTATCGAGGTGTGTTTGGATAGAAACTACTTTCAAAATGTTGTCAGTCAACAAAAAAGCTGGGAAATAAAGGGATTCGAAAAAGAATGAAGAGGTTATTTTATCTGTCAAATCAAGGTTTGTTGAAACAAAGAGAAACTAATGTTTGCTTGATTGTATTGTATGTTTGTGCAGCCAGATGTGTCACTTTCTCATGAGCATACACATTTGGAGAAAACTGAAATTGTGGCTGTCATGGTAAAATCTGCTGTTGACAGTGCTCTAAGTAGGGTGAAGAAATTGTAATAAAATTGAAATGCATGCCTGGGGGCCTAACATGCAAATCTGTTGACTGTTCTAGAATCTTAAAACTTTTGATTTATTATTGTATTGTTGCCACCTGTATATATAAACCTGAATTGAATTATTCAGCCACCTGGGAGCAGTGTAACAAACAACCTTATATAGGTTAATATTTGTTTTTCCTTTTAGATTGTTGTTATGTTTGTTACAAAACAGTTGCCTACTTGTTTGACTGTGCTTTGGTCTCAAACTCTCAGGCTCTTTAGCTGCTACTGTTCCATTATGTTCACCAGTTAGTTGCCATGTCAGTATGCTGTTTTGTGCTGGGTAGAGCCTTTTCTGTTAAAAAAAACAGCTGCCTGCTGCTGGAACCAAGGTTGAAGCGACTGAACTGAAACAGTTGAGTTGTGGGCCACAAAACCCAAACAATGAGCTGAAAGAGCCTACAACATAGCACATCTAAGTCAGACTTATTTCTCTGTTGGTTCATCCAGCATGAGCTATACCTTCTGCGTTACTTTTTTCCCCCATTATTACAAATGTACATCAGCTAATCATGCAAAACCTGTACGCCATGAATCAGGAGAAACCATCTTTTGACTCAAGACCTACAGGATAAGTGGTACAATTAATTAACTGGCAGATGCTAAGAGTCTAAATGCAGGAATGAATGAAATTGTAGTGGCGAGAGAGTCACTGGGCCAGTGAGACCAATGGTTGGGTTAATGACCTTTAAAAACCATCTAAGCTTGAGATTATTTCACAAACGACAGGTTTTTGGGATACTCTAAAGCTTGCAACTCAAATCTCTTGAGTGAACTGATCAACAAGGTGGTCAAGTGTCAAGGTCAACAACACATCTGCAACCTAAACGTGACAGATGTCTAGCTCGAGGATGCCTCAAAAGGCCCGAGCTGCCACAGGATATTAATCTGCAAAGGGATAAGATGGTCTTCTTAGTTATTATGCCATCCTCATTTCACTAATACTTGGCTCTTTAAATACTAAGACGTGTATTACAATGTGCACCTCTTCTCTTACATCCTCTTACGACAGATAGACGAGGCAAGCGAGAGGAATTCAGAGAGTGGGAGAATCCCCAAAGAGACTTAAGTGTGAGAAGAGAACACAGTGGAAGATGAATGCATTTTCTCTAATTAAAGCGAATGATGGCTTACCATGATCACTTTAAGCTATCATTCAGTCTGCAGGCCTAATGAGCTATTATCCCTGCACGTGCCAAGCATCAAGAGACTGCAGCAGCCGTGTTTGTTTGTTCATTGCTCTATGCCGTGCTTTCAGTGGTGCGAAAGACATTTTTCAATCCCCACTCCAAGAGTAAGAAGGTAATTGAAAACACATAACACACACGTAAACGGAACAAAAGAAAACAAAAAAACGCTTGACGAAATGAAAGGATGTATCAAGTGATTAAGCTCAGTCAGCTGCTTTGATTGGCTCCAAATGCAGAAAAGGAATGGCTAATCAGTTCATTAAGTAGCCATGTAAGGCGAGCTCTCCGGGCAGTGTTCATTAGTAACATCCTGGCATTCCTACAGACCTTCACATGAAAAAGAGACACTGAGGCCTTGAAGCAGGTTTTTATTTATTTTTTTATTTTCTTCCACAGAGATGTGATGTCCTGGTAAGTACATCACAGAGAGACTAGAGTGTCGTGTGATGAAATGAAGAGTGACTTTAGTTTGAAAAATATTTGAAGATTTATGGCATTTGACCAAAGCTTGATTCAAATGCCTTTGCAAATCAGCAATTTCCCTCATTTCTGTAGAGCAAACAATGCGTGAGGGTACACATACAGTTTAGCAAGTGAGTTTTAAGTTGATCTACACATGGCACAACAATCGTGCTGGATATGACAACATCTCACGATCTGCTACTTTACTCGGCCGTTAGACAAGAGAGATATGCTTGTTGAATGTCAAACAGTCAAACAGCTAAACATTGGACCCAACCTGATGAATGCCCGGGGTTATGGAAATGGTTCCGATATATGTGTAATATGTACTTTGGGCATTATGCAGTGCTTTGCAATATTTGAATGGCAATAATTAACAAGCAATTCAAAGATCAGACTTGAAACAACTTATTTCATCAGAACCAGTATACATCTTGCCTTTTGCTTTGAGGCATCTGTAACAAGTAATGGCTATAAACTTGCTGCGGTGATACGACGCATCCATGTACAACACAAGCATGCAGCAGGGAGATCATTAAATCTTACTCTCTCTCACATTTATGCACATATAAATATACATATGTGTTTGCATAATGTATAGAATATCCCTGGTGGAGCTGCAGTACCTCTTGCAATAGCCAACGCAAAGGCCAAGCAATTCCTCTGTCACCTTCATGTTTCCTGAAATCAAGAAAGCAATTTAGTGAACCCAACGTAGCTTCAGCAATTTCTTTCACTGATTCCAAGTCTGCCATTTCAGGTTTGTTATTTTTATCACTCAAACTGGAGTGTTTGCGAACTCGGCACAAGCAGCATCCTGTTGGTTTATTTGCGTCATCGCCCTCTACAAGTGCACCCAGCACTTTAATGCACATTGCTTTGCTTCTTCCCCGGAGTCTTTGTGCTTTCTCCCCTCACACCTGGACCGTGGTTACACCTGGACCGTGGTTACACCTGGACCGTGGTTACACCTGGACCGTGGTCGTTCCTCCTGCCATGCTGACACCCACTACTACTATTATTATTGTTATTATTAGTCATATTACTTTTTCTGATGCTATTAGTGTATTTATTATCATTATTATTCTACTGTGTCCACCCACCACTGCTGTTATTATTAGTCGTAATATGTCCATCATTATTCTGCTTTCTGCTCTCATTATATGAATCATTTATGTCGTATGCATTGAATGTGTTGTAACTCTGTTATGTCATTCTGTACACACGACATCTATTGTACTTCTGTCCATCCTGAGAGAGGGATCCCTCCTCTGTTGCTCTCTCTGGGTTTTTCCTGTGCCGATGTGAGGGTCCTGGGACAGAGGATGTTGTGTGTTGTAAAGATTATAAAACCCTCTGAGGCAAATTTGTGATTTTGGGCTCCACAAAATAAATTGAAATGAAATTGAAGTGCACTCTGTTCAAGGATGCAGTCGCAGCACGGGAGCTCAAATATTGACAACACTAGTCATTGGTTCAATACTAAGCATGTAAACCTCCTCTCCACATTGGTGAAGAATAATCTTTCAACAATCTTGCATTCTGCTGCAGCAAACTGCATTATATTGTTGGTGCCGCAAATAGCTAATCCAGCCAACAGCAAGATTGTATGAAGTCTTTTATACGACGACTTCGACCCGATTGCCTGCATTCATCGCCTCTTGTTTTTGAGTTTGAATGAAGTGTTTTTTTTACGATGTCTGGCGGCGGCTTAGCCAATTGTGGATTGTATTTATTCAATCACACAATACGCCAATGGTCGTTGCAGATGTACCTGGCGGAGATCTACACTCTACTGAGTGCACCTTTTCAGCTGTGGGTGAGATCGTGTGTAACCAGTTTCTGACGCTGTGTCCTCTCCTTCAGCTCTATAAAACATCTATATTTAATGTCAGATTTCATTTAAAAACCTGAAGGGATGTTTCGTAACGATTTCATGTTGGTTTAAGTTTCAAAACATAAAATTCTCTACCATCTCGTCATAAACCGCAGCAGCACATTAATATGCCACACCACTCCGAGGCAGCATTCAGTGTGGTTATGTTTTATCAAACTGTTAAGCAGTGATGATTATGCACTTAGTAATTTTCTTCACTCCGTGTAACAGCTCTCTACAGACATCTCCCACACACTCTTCCTTATGCTAACCTGACACTCCTGCTGAATTCACAAAACACCTATTACTGAAACTGAAGCAGACATTCAATTACATAGTGAGAGAACAACAGCAAGAATTCAGACAGATTTAAACACGCAGGATTGACACATAGTCAGGTCATTTCTTTCTTCCTACTTAATGTTTCACCCAAATGAGTGGAGATTTATTTAGGAAAATTAGGTCATGGTCTGCTGAATCTAGGCTGAACAGAACTAGAGCTTGTTGATATTGCTGCATACTTAATTTTGCATATAAAGGGTCTATATATCATCTAACTTTACTAGATGTTATATCTATCCACATGGTGGCTGAGTTTGTAGTTTTAGATCCTTCAACATAATGTATTTTTTAGCAAAAACCATCGGGGACGGCAACAGATCAGTGACTGCAGGTTGCTATGTAATTAATCACAATCCATCACTGTGACATTCAAAATCCATCAGTATATGGTAATCTGTTTCCGGGTTCAGTTTTACCAATATTATATGGAGATATGTTGTGACTATGACATACTTCATGTAGGGTTGGAGACATTACATGGGCTGTTTTTATGATTTATTCATGCTGGAACCATGCTGTGAGTCAGCAACATTAAATGTGCTTTACAAATGATGGCAAAAAGGAACCATCACCCTCACCGCTGCAGAGGCTCGACAGTCAACTCACGACTTCTGCTGTGCATGAATCCAAGTGCTTTTTGCTAATCCACTTGAATGATTGGTTGCCTGGATGGTTCCTGCAGCTTGTGATTGGTGGCTCAGTTTCACTCAATTAAAATTGTCAGTCATTACACCTGACTACCATGCACAACTGTGGCTATTCATAGTGAATTTATTATCATTTATCAATCACATATATACGGTATTTGTAAGATGTCCTTGGCAATGATAGCTCAATCATCATTATCAAACATTAGTGAATGATTTATTGTTCAAACTGATTTTACAAAGTGATTGATTACACAAAAAGTAATGAATGTGCCTCTAATTGACATTTTACGGATCGCTCTTTACGCTACAAAACTTTCAATTTGCAGTTTTTTTTAAAAATTAGATTCTGTCTCTCTCTTTGTTTCTCATCTCCACCTTAAAATATCACCCCCAGCTATCTCGAGAAAAACCCATGTACCCATGGTCTGAGCTGCACGTTCAGTTTTCATAAACACCAGTTCATATGTGGGGAAATTACCATACATCATTTATACATCTGGCCCCTGGTTGGTTCTGTTTGTGGCATAATTGTTCGTTCAAGTTAGTCTCCCTCTTCAGTTATTTTGACTCTTTGTTTAACTACGAAACCATCTTGTTGCATTGTGTCAAATCTGAGGTTATCAATAAAGTACAAGTCATATACGTAAAATGCAACTCCAAGTGCTGTACAACAAGTTGAAAAGATCCTAAGTTTCATAAATAAATAAAACATTAAAATAAACACAAACATTTAAATGGGTAAAACAAGTTATAATATCATACAACTAAAAGCCAAGCTTAAAAGGTATGTCATGCGAGTGACCAGGTTGCAGCCCCAGCAATTATTTTTGATCCATCCAAAGTACTTACGGCATTTGGAATGATCCCCCCATCCCTCAGAAAGTACTTGGTAATGCAGCCTATAGACTTCAACTCCATTAAAACTGAATGAGCACCATATTCTCTCTTCGTGGTGGTTTTGCGAGCCCTTCTCTGCGGGACTTGTGGAGCCAGCTGTCTTTGTTTCACAAAGAGGAAGCTGTTTTGGTGACTTTAGAAGGCAATTGTATAGCCTCGCGCAGAGCACAATACAAAAAGAGATATATTCTATGGTTTTTCCAAAGCCTGATTTACAGGTTCCTCACACTGCTGCGAGCATTCCTCTGGAGAGCACTTGAATCTGACACAAAGTCAGGGAAGGGTTGGATGGCAGGGGGGGATGGATGAGCTGATGGATGGATGTGTGTGATGTCTGGGGTAAAAGTATTTTACCTGAACACCTCCAGCAGCTGGAGCTTGCTGTCAGCCTGCAGCACCCCGGCGAGATAGAGATAAAGCTGTACCAAGTTTTGATAAAAAATCACGGCACACAACTTTTCTCTTATTTTTGGAAGTGGGGGGAAATGATACTCTTACTTGTGACTCATACAGCAAGCAGTGGAGATACCCACTAAGTGAAATACAACTTTATAAAACTGCACCACAACTATAGGTCTAGGTAATAAAACATCTTCGAACATTTTCACAGTCAAATCTTTCACGATAACGAGGATAAGTTTATGAGATTTATTTTCATAAGCTATTCTGTAATATATTTTCCTATACCTACAAAACCAACAGCCAATACGCTGCAGCCTCCACCGGAGCATACTCTGTCGCTACTGTTGCGGTTGCCAAGCGTTAATATTATTATTATTATATTATTATATCGAGATAATAATTAACATCTATCAGTATTAACCACTACTGTACTTAAGTATCTCCTTTGTGTTTGTTTAATTGTGAGTTTTGAGAGACATCCACATACGATACATTAGGCTGATACGTTGTGGAATAGTAACAGTAATAGTTTGTTGCAGACCAACACTGAACAAGGGCTATGACAATATGAGAGGTGTAAAAATGAAGGAACATATATAGCTTAACGGTTCAAGACATCTTTTTTTTTTTTTTTTTATTGAGGAAACTAAATCTTTTTTTATTGAAAATCAGACTCAAAGCTGCCCTCAAGGGAAATAAAGAGGAATTAGCTTCAATAGTTATTGTTTGCACCCTGTGTGGACAAAGGATTACGGGCCAGAGGGATGGAGCCCCTGAGGTGAGTCTGGAGGTGGGACATTGAGCGGATAGAGAATGAGGCAAACTGGGTCACAGAACAAAGGAATGGGAGGTGGTTGAAGAATTACAGAAGTTGCAGCTGTGTCTCATCTGCTGCGAGTGTTGAAAAATATTGAAGATCTAGCATCGCATCCTCTGTTCTAAAATCTCTTTTATTAATACAAATTTTGAACATAATCACTGGCTGGCATGGCTGTAAAGATATTTCACATGCAGCCAGAAAACAATCCAATTCCCATCACGTATCATTTTCCACCCTGTGATTCATCGTTCACTGTAATATATCAATAGAGCTCGCACTGTATCTCAGCATTCACCCTATTTTTCAATCTAGCGCCTCAAGCCTGATATTCTAATGCTTACAGTATCTAGATTGGAGATAACGAAGGGCAACTCTCATCTGTACAGCTCCAGCCTACTCAGGCTGCATTAATCTCACTTGGTCCTGTTACAGAGCGCTTTGTTTCCAGTCTGTTTATAATGGAATAAGTAAGTGCACAAAGAGTAGAGAATGACAGGGGAGAAAGAGGGAGAGATTTATAAGTACAAAAAGACATCGGACCAGACATAAAAAGTTCAGGTACGATCAGTTTTAGAGTTTGTTCAGCACACTGCGGAGGTTTCTGAATAATTCACTGGGTGCTTAAATAGCTCCTTGCTTCAGGTACTGCGAGTTTGGGTGGCACAGGCTGCGAGGCTCGCTTATCGGGCGCAGACAGATACACGCACAGGCAGAGTTGGGAGTTGGTTTAATTGGTCGAATGAGCTCAAATGAGATTAATCTACTTTCTCAGTGCTTTTCTCTTGTGTCATTTCACTTTTATGCTTTCATTCTGCTATCTGTCTCTGTTGCTTGTTTTTATTCTTAAATCATCCATGCTTCATCTTTTTTTCTAATTTTAATTTCTGTTCAAGCTTTTCATCCACTGTCTAAATTAGCATTTTTCTTGTTGTCTGCCTTGTTGTCCCTTCTCGCCACTTTCTTTTATTCTTTTTTACTCTCTTCCTCGCTCATTTTTCTTATATTTCCTCCACCTCTCTTCCTTTACACTACCCCTATCTGGTCTCTGTGCAATCATTAATAATGCAATAAAGCTGGGGTTCTTTGGAACTTATTTTAAAGTGTTTATTTTTGCATTGACGTCCAAAACACAAGCCCTCCTTAAAAGCAATCTTGTAATAATGTGCTACTGCTGATAGTATTCAACTACAAAGACAACTAAGCTTGAGCTTTGGGCTCTTCCTGTTATAACAGCATTTATTAGTGAAATTGAAAGGAAGTGTTTTTTTTTTTGCTTTAATGGCATATGTATTTGAGAAATAGTATAGATAGAGAGCCTTTGGGTCTCACTAGCTGCAGGCTTTTACTGAACAACTATTATACACAAAAAAAGGGGAGGTGTGGATTTGGAATTTGCATGACGCCACATCAGGTTTTTTATAACATAGATGGTGACGACTGAGGTATTCAAGCTGATAATGAATGTTCAACATTCACTTGAAATACAATTCTTTCTCAGTACTAATTGATTGTGGTTTTGCATAATTTGGCTGAGAAAGCATCCACTCTCCTGGCTCATGGCAATGTGGTGTTTTAAAGTTTTTAAAGTTTTAAAGTGCTTTATGATCATTACATTTGATGTTACACTGACCTGCCACAGTAACCAGGATGATACTTACTTAACAGCAGTTTTTGTGTCAGCATTGCTACTCTCGCAACTGAACAGATGCCAGATATTCTTGTTTGACTCTGCTTATATTGGCATCCTTGTTCATTTTGCAAACGGACAAAATGTAATCACCCATGATTTTATTATGAGAATGTTTATCAAAACAACGAGCCCCTATTCACAGAGGACATTTTGACATGTCACAGCGGGAAATCACAGATGTAAACAGCACAATTAATGATGGCTGCATTCCATTTAGCTGCCTCAATGTCAGGGTCCTGGTGTTGTGCATGCTGGCTCATTGTCACAGCTTACTGGGATGCACCGTTTTAATGTCACTATTCTCTGACATACAGACGGATGGTATAACAATTTATTATTAAAAACCATTCAGCATATTAATATCTTTCATTGCAAACTTATTCACTCAAACTTAAAAAAAAAAAAAGAGAAAAATGCTTCAGGCAAAAGTCAATTACTCAGTGTAGTTATTACTGCTACTGCCTTCAGGTTAATCTCATATGCTGGTGGTGCAATGCTGTAAAACATTTCACATCACATGCATATCATTCCCCATACTGTATTTCCCCTAAATACTGGTGGGTCCAATGCCATGTTAATGTGCTGGGCTAAAGATACTGTTTCACTGCAATTTCCACTAGTTTAACTTTTAGTTGTGAATAAAACTTTGTAGGAAAAGGTTAAACTACTTCAACTTCAAGCTCCAGCCAGCTGGAATTTTGTTGTTGTTTCGGGCTTTGCACACCTGTTCATTTGTGTTATTATGTACTGTATCCGTCCCACTCAGTGGGAGTGAGCAGCTGAATTTGTCACTTCATCTATTCATATTTCAGGTTGTGGCAGCAGTTGGGTAGTATTATTGTAGTCATCTACTCCTCCTCCCTCTCTCACACTGCGTAGTAACGTTGTAAATGAGACTTTCGAGTGGGGATGCAGATGCAGTTCAAGACACATTTTCCGAAACAATAGAAGCCATTACACAGATCTCAATTGCCTTTAAAAAGAAAATCAGCCAGAACCCGTCTTCCAAACTCTCTTATTCTTTTGTGCACGCTCACCTAAATTGAGAGAGAGGGGAAGAGCAGATAGTGTCTTTTAAGATCATCAGACATCAATGACTTGTCGCACAGCAGTCCCCTTCTGTCAGCCCACAGCGTAAGAGGAGCCACAGAAGTCTTCCCAGTAGCAGTCGCAGACAACGATGGCAGGCTTTCCTCACAGAGAGCGAGAACATCAAATAGGCCCACAGATTTAAGCACCTACACACACACACCGGAATACACACAAACACAGTGACTCAGTGTTAAGTCGCACATTTTCCTCAGACACACACGAAGAGCTCAGTTGCAGAAGAAGGTCTCCCTTCAAGCGTCAAACTGCAAGATCCACACTGATGCGCCCAGTCAGGGAGACAGCGACAATGCACACCGAAGAAAAAGTACGAGCTCAGAGAGGAAACAGATATTGTCACAGTGTCAGGCAGTTTCCAAAAAAAGTTCTCCAACCTCACCAGTACTTGATAAACAGATCTTTTTTTTTTCCCTAGTTTAAAATAAGCTGTATTGCTATTGGTGGTTAATTTTAACAACAAGACTCACAAGAAAACTAGAATTACCACCTCACAGTTGTGTGCCTCCGCCACCCTGTCAGGCTGCAGTGTTGGGAGGGTTATTTTTTAAATGTAATGGGTTATAATTATTCCCCTCACCACAATCAATGGGCAACTGCTTTGAAAAAGTAATGGTTTATTGAGAATTTGTCAAAAGGTACAAATGTGTGTTTACAAATAAAACATTTTTTTAAGGCTTTTCTATAATTAAGTTTCAATCTCCTATTAGCGGTGCAGGGTTGCACCATTTTAATTAGCACAGATATCGACCTTATTAGGCAGATCGGAGTGTTACTGATACACGTTCAATGCAGTGTCTACATCAAATGTTGTAGAAAATGTATTGTTTCCGATATCACAGCCAGCTGCAGACTAGGTTTTGTGCCACAGCAGTTCAGTTTCTGGCCTCATGTCACCTTATAAAAATCCAGTCGGCTCTACACGGTGAAGTGCACAGATTTTAAATTTGGGAAAAGAGAGCACAGGTGTCAGATTTTTACTCAATATCAGCACAAACCTTAAGTCGAGATATCAAAATGTGTATCGGGAGAAAAAAGAAGGATTGGTGCTACCCTAGTAATCTCCCTCTCATTTTTATTCTTGTTTTTCCACAATTTTTAAGGCATATGAAATGAATAATGACCTTGTGCAACAAACAAAGTTAATAATAGTCAGTCTTGCTGTAAGGCTTTAAAAAACATAAACCTTAAATGGTTTGATGTGGTGAACTGCCCTTTTTTCTTTGACCTCATTATTTTTATCCATTCAAAGGCTGCATATTTCTTTTTTTCAGGGGCATCGCAACAGCCACTATTAGTGAGTCATTAAAAAATACACAGTGCCCATTCAAAACGTGAATGTTCAGAACAGGTGGAGTGCCTGACCTGTGGTATTGCTGCTTGAAGATTTCTCAAGAACCACACACAAGCCGTCACTGAGCCGCGGGTCGCCAGCTGCAGACGTCATGCAGGACTGCAGAGCCCTGAAGCCCCCCGCCCTGTTTGCTTTGTTCTTCTAAGTTTATTAATATTGAACGTGTCATGTGACACTGCATTCCCTGGGGTCCACAGCAATACACCCACCCTGTGTGAAGTAGATCAGATGAGCAAGAACACAGCGACAGACAGACAGACAGACAGACAGACAGACAGACAGACAGACAGACAGACAGACAGACAGAGAGACAGACAGACAGACAGACAGAGAGACAGACAGACAGACAGACAGACAGACAGAGAGACAGACAGACAGAATTCCTTGCTTTAGAGTATGATGAAGTAGTCACTCCATAAATTAGCAATAACACTGGATAAATGAAAATGTAATTCATACTAATGAGTAAACCAGACCACTCAGCAGCAGTGTATGTGTGTTTTTCATGGACCCATGTTGCATGTGGAGACCGTTGAGCTGGCAGCAAGTCCAGAAACAGCCGAACACAGCCAGCAGAGAGCAGGAAGGAAAGTCAAGAGTGCAAACAAAGAAGTTCCTTGCACATATTTTGGAGGATTATCTACTTAGAGAAATGTCCTGAATTAAAAGAGAGTCGGGGAGGGCACTTCATTTGCCGATGATAATAAGGCAGGTAGTCAAAGACTGTTTTGGTTCAATGTGTGCAATATCATGCATTCCTTCCATGGGGGGATACAAATGTAAAAAAAAAAACAGCTTCACAGAATGTGTCACTCAGCCTCAGTCACAGAGAAGAAGTTCAAACAGGTGAGAGTTACACCGACAAAGAAAATAAGCACTGTGGTTTTCCGTGCGGTGAATAAAAACACAACACAAAGCGAAATGTGTGAACGCTTTGAGATGCATGTGTGTGTCCACAACTGTGGGTAAAATTAGGAATTAGAACAGAAATGAGAGAGGAATGTCTGCATTCTGCGTGGGTCAGTGTGCAGCCTCCCTCCACATCTCCCTCTGAGACTATTATAAAAGAATATCTGATGTGGATGCAGCGAGTGAGGGAGAGGCTGGAAGGACAAAAAGAATGCTATATTACTGTGACGTTCGAAGCCAGTGGGTGTTATTTAATGCCAAGTGACTCCATCAAAAATCTATTCAAAACATACAGATGTGCTTGCACACCTGCAACCAGGGGAAGGACTGAGAGAGCTGGGGATAGAGAGAGAGAAGGAAACTGAATTGCTTCTCCGAATTATTGCTCCGCTGTACCATTAGGCTCTGCCTCCAACACTTTTCAAATGCTTTCTCTAGACGAAGGAGAGACCAGGGAGACGGCGTCATTTCTTGTAATTCATCATGTGAGCTACAAAAGCCGGATCATTGGCTGGTTTACTGCCCCCACGGAGACGATGCCACAGCGCATGTAGTCTATCATAATGTAGACCCAACAAATAGATGATGAAATTTATTGTCAACTATTTTTATAATCGATTTTAATCGATTGGAGCCTTAGCTCAAAGTACTGCAAACATACAGGAGCAGAGACAGGAAACATATATGTTTATAGAAAACAATGGCAACAAGACCATTTAAAAACCAAATTACCAGTTAAGGGAAAGTCGAAGTGTTTAAATAGAGATCCCCTCCCTGAAAACCAATGTGACATCACTGTTAGGTGTGGTCAGCAAAACACTGCTTTTCAGTCTGTTTTTAAAGGCTGTTTTAAGCGTGTGTCTCTTGGCGTGTTGTTAAAACATAGCTCCTTAGCATTAATAGTGGTCAAAATCTTGACAGAGATCCTTTAAGTTGCCATCATGATTGACTGAGGCTCAGATGGAGGTTCAAGCTATTATCAGGCTCACATGGTATTGAAATATATAATTTATGTCTGCAGGCACAAGGCCTAGATGAGCTTTAAAACTCATCAGGTCGATGCTAAAATCCATTTCCAAAGAGACAGGTAACCAGTGAAGTGAAACTAGGAATGTGTAATTAGGCTCTCCCTGTCAGGACTGCATTCTGAAGATACGGAATGATAAAACAATGAATTACTTTCTCCATGTTGGCAAAGATTTGATTTTGGATGCATTTCTCATAACCAGAAATGCATTCTTCACCTGCTTATCAAACAGCAGATTGCTATGTTCTATTAATAGTTTTCAGTCATGTCACTGGCGCGGAGTCCTGGAGGGCAAAACAATGTTCCAACATGGCAGCTTACACTGTGAACTCTATGGAGCTACCCAAAACGCCTGTCAAATCTTTAGCTTTGACAAACAAACGTTTGACCCATATAGAGCAACCGCTGCCGCATTTCAATCACTATAAACAGCTAAGTTCCTTCCAAAGAGAATCCATCCCGTTACACTGCTGTCAAGATGAAAGTGTACAAAAGTACAGACAGTTATCTGAACTTTCTATCTGGATGAGTCAATGCCATTTGGGAGGTGAAAGACAAGAAACTCTTCATCGTCAAAGCAAAGAAGTGTCCTAATTAGGTACCTAATGTTGGTTGCAAAGATTACACAACTACTCGTCAGCGGGGAAACAGTTGTGTAGAGTCAGCATATTTTCACATCTAAGTCTGGGAATTAAGGGCTTATTTCAACCAGACCAGAGTTGGTGATTGTTGGAACAGTGGAAAGACTAACCTAGACAGTTTTGATGAGTTTTAATTTGTTTCTGTCAAGTTTGAATGAAGCGTGTTTTTACAATGATCAGCGAGCGTAAATTGACTGTTTGTCAATGGAGTCTCGTTGCATTGAGGAGAGCATATTAATTGTATATTTTGTACATTTCTGTTACGGCCCATCTAGTGTGTCTAGGGGTAAACACAGCGTAACATACGGGTATCAGAAGACCTTGGCAAAGGTGGAACCAAAAAAGGAAACAATAAGGCTGTTGAAATACTTAGAGAGCAATAAGTAGCATTTATTGACAACTTACTGATTAACAAAGGTAAACCAACTAAAATGGGAGCAAAGGCGTCAGGGTCTCTAAGGCCAAAGTAATAAACAAAACTAATAGTAACTAAGTAGTAATCAACTAGCCTATCGCAGCAAAAACACAATACTGAGCTCCCTGACAGGCGAAACCAGAGACAACAACAAAAACGGCAGAGAACTCCTACACAGCTTCCCCAAAATTGTGACAAACAGTAGCCTGCACTCAGGCACCATGACACCACAGGTCAGCGGGGGAAAACTGGATCTGGGAGTTTATATCCAGCTCCACTGATTGCTTGATGCCTCTCAGGTGTAGGTGCTCCAGGAACTGCAACATGGGCATGGCAGACCTGAAACAGAGACAGCCCTCTTCCAAGAAGAGGTCAGAATTAGGTCAGGGGGCGTAACAATTTCGGACAAGCAAGTTTGGCTATCAGGACAGCAAAAGACTGACCCTTTGGAAAGTGACTGAAAAAGCGTACTTTTCACTTGCCCGATTGGACAACTGCATGAGGCATTCCACTTGCCCAAACACAGTTTACTTGTCGCGTGCAAGCTGGCAGGCGTTACTGGGGAGCCATGAAACTTTTTTCCCACTGTCACGTTCACTATTCCTACAGTTTAAATGACCCACCACTGACAGCCTGGGCCGCTGTGGAGAAGGAGGGATCGGTGCGATTTGATTTTTATAAATCTTCCTTTGTTACTAGCTTTCAGAATACAGTTCAAAATCCTCCTTTTGGTTGACAAAGCACTTGCTGGTCGGGCTTCACAGAACATCTCAGACATGCTGTCAGTTCTGAAGCAGATCTCTCTGTTCACAAGGTGGAAATCTCCATGTGCCCGGAGCACTTTCTCAGTCCGGTGAGATGGCTTTGAGTATTTACACACCTAAAGAATGGAACAGTTTGCCTGCTCCAACACTATTTATTTTTAAATCCAAACTGAAGACCTTCTTTTTCCCTTTTTCATTTTTTTGAATGAACACATCGTATTAGTGCAGTATGCTGTCGTTGGCGGGCAGTGGAAGGCAAAATGATGATCGACAAATGACCTTGTGGTTTAAAAATACAACTAGTACGTCTAAATAATCTTCCCGAAAGCATTCGAATGGAATGCCAACTTTGACATAGGACTGTTGTTAAAGTTGTGAATTAAACTCCTTAAAAAATGACACAAAGTCAGCCAGACTGAGGCATTGTAGTATGCTGCTCTTCGTCATTGGTATTCTTGTATAGTGTTCATGAATGTGGCAAACACTTTGTGTCCGACTTTAAATTGACGGATACTTGATCAAAGAATTCTTGCAAATACTTTTTTTCCAGTTATTCTCCTTTGTTAAAGCTTTAATAGACAAATTGTAGAAAGTGAATTACACTTTGCTCATGAATAGATTGCAAGGCTCAAATGGTCCTTGAAAACCACTGAAATTTTACATTTAAAAGTTTTGAAATTGAATGGCATAAAACAACTTAAAATGAATTGAAACTGATTTTCTAGTGGATGTGCCGATTCTGGGAATTGGTTGTCCTTCGTGTGAAACAGTGACTCATAATGGCACTTATATGTAATTATAGCTATCAATGACCTCCTGATATTGTCGTTATCATTTAAAAATAGAAAATAAAAAACATCAACCCCACTACAATTCCACCACCACTATATGGTCCTTGATATCAGATATTTTATTTTTATTTCATTATCTGCTCAGACAAATTAACAAGTGGAGGCACATCTGCGTCCCCACATCATCGTCTGATTTCTGGGATACATTCCACTCCATTTGTTTAACATGGCAAAGCTATCTTAAATCCGGGTGTTGCCAAATCATCTCCCAGACAGAGAAAGCCTGTGGCTCACGGATGAAAAGGTAGAGGAGAAAGTGAAGGGTTGGGGGAGGGGGGCATAAAGAAGTGACAAGAGTCGTTCAGAGGAAGGAAGTGGGCGTGACACCTTTCAGACGGGCATCACGCTAATGCTTGCCATTTAGTGTGATGGGATGCAATATGGGACTTCCTAGGAGAGCTGTGAACGTATCACTTTGATGTTTAGCAGTACATGATTAAAGCTTCTTTATTTGGAACTAAAATCATTCAGACTCAATTAAATTGTATTCAATTAGATGTCCCTGCAAACAGATTTCAATATTGCCTTTTCCTGTTTGTTAAAACAATAACTGGCACTCTTCACAGCTGAATGTGTTCCTGCCAAGCCGGAGCCGTCAACCAGTCAGCTCCAGGCTTATTTCAACTGCATCAGCTACTAGATGACTTGGGTGTTTAGATAGATGGCTGGAGAGAGCAGCAAAAGGAAACTGGAGCATTCTGCAGCAATAACAACTATTTATTAAGCCACTTGTATATCTGAATAGCCTACATAAATGTCTTATTTCTCAATAGGATGTACTGCACAGTAGGTAAACTTAATCTCATTAAGCTATCTATGCATTAAAAGTAATACAACAAAATAAAAAATGAGTGCCTTCTCACTTTAACTACCTTTGGTGTATTGTGCTTTAACCATATTATGGCAGGAAATATTAATTATTAAAATTATGTAGCAAAGGAGGCTTGTGACATATCTTCTTTTTTACACAAACAACTATACATTATAGATACATCAGTAACCACAGAAACCCAGAAACTCCAGCTACTCTGGTGGCCAATTCATCTTTACGGTGTCTCTCAGGTTTTTATATTTGATGATATGAGGACGTCATTCACCACAAAGAACCACAACATCAACCACAGAGGTTGCCAAGAACACAGAGGCCTGAGGGCCAACACAGTGCAGAACATCCGCATCATTAATAATGTTTGCTCAAGGCAATTCATAGTTTTAAGACAACAAAAACAGAAAACAATTTCCACTCATCAACGTTACCTGCGTGCGCCAACACAGAATTTAATCAGTGAAATTAAATGATCTGTTGGGGTGAATCAAAACAAACTTGCGCCATGCATGCCAGTGTGTTTATGAGTTTCTCTATTAAATCATAATCACATGTAGCCTTTTAAATCCAAACCCATCACACACTGAAACTATACACATAACTACCGCTTATAAGCAAAGCATTGATCAGAGAGCAAGAGAAACAGTTGCACTCATTGCTCATTGGCATCCACACGTAACAGAGCAAGCCATCTGACCTTAAACCAGGCGTGTCTTCTTTTTCTTCATTGATGGCAAAGCGGCGTTAAAGTCCATGGCTCTGAAGAGATGTGCGCTAATCAAGCTAACGTTGGACAGGTTAGCTAACGTTAGTTAGCGTTAGTTCATTAGCAGTTATCAGCTCCAGAGTAGCAGTTTTGTGACTTAGCTAACGTACGTCACTCCAACTGCTTTACGGTATTGACGTATCCTCAAATTATTTTGTAGTAACGTTGGCTACCTGTTGACTTACTTCTCGTTAAACGTAAACTAATTCTGTACCGTGGGCCTATTCCCAGATACTTTGGGTTTGGTTGGTAACGTTAGCTACCTTCACCTTCATTCAAGACCGGTGTAGTATGAGCAAACGCTTGGTTTGTTCATACTACACCGGTCAGCCGGTCTTGAATGAGGTCTGTTTTCCCATCAATTTCCCTTCATTTTGTCCTGACCTTGGCCCTGCCCTCAACAGGGCAGTTTAAGCTCTGCCATCCCAAACATGGACCATTAACAACCATATGCCTTGTGTGCAATGCAGTGACATCGTGCAGCGGCGAGAGAAATTGGACTGGATATGGAGACAAAATTTGAACCTTTGATAGACAATGCTGCCCTTAGTTACTGTTTCTACCTACAGTAATGGTGGTGGAAAATGTACTATCAAATTGTCAACAATTTGAAAACAATGGGTCCTTGCTTTCTGACATAAAGAGACAACAATAGCCTTATATTTTTAGCTGGCAACTGTTGATTTTGCTGGCGGAAATTATGGCAATGGCAGATGTTAGCCCTTAAGCCAATTAAGATAATGTAAATTCTGATTAGTTTATCAGAAACGGAATGATAAAACAATGGATTACTTTCTCCATGTTGGCAAAGTTTAGGTTTGATTTTGGATGCATTTCTCATAACCAGAAATGTTATTAATAGTTTTCAGTCATGTGACTGGCGCGGGGACCGGACAGTTCTTTGTTTATATTATGGGGATTCATCACACAGGTCATGCATGTTAAGTTTTGCTGTGCTACTATGGTTTCAGACTTGGTGTCTTGGTCTGTGTAATCCATCTGATAAAGATAACCAGCTCTATCTTATTTAACTAGAGCAACACATACATAACTACTTATGCTCAGATTTTCTGAAGTCATTATCTTTAATGTTTCTCAGGATATAATTATCTTTGCAGCAAATAGAAAACAATTAGGTCATGCAGCAAAGACACAAAATTATTCTCACATTAGAAGAAGCTACACATAATTGCTCAATGGATTTAGCTCTAAATACAGCATGGTCCAAAAACTGCTGAATGATGCAGTTGTAGAAAATAAATTGCATTGTGGGAAGTCTGCAACTCTGCAGACATATCTGACCATGTTACTATAGCAACACAATTATATTTTGAGGTGAGATCTTGACCTTTTACTTGGAATGTGAGTAGTCATCTAAGATCACAGACTGTTTGACATGACGTGGCACTTGCATCCTCTTGTGACTCCAGAGCTGTTTGGGCAAAACTTACATAATTTATCATCTAGCAGAGTTAGAGAAGTCTGTCTCTTTAGTCCCGTTCATACATGCAGTCTATCCCAGAAATGTTCAGGAACATTTCCTGCATGGTGTCATGTGTGAATGGGAGCAGGGGACAATATGCCTGGTAACTATTCTCTGTATATTTAAACAGTAAATCAACAATAAACATTCCCAAAGTTATTAATTCCTGTGTTGAGATAACCCAGAGCTCATAACCTCAGGCAGCTGAGAACTCGGCAAGTGGTGCCCACTGGATGCCATGAATAAGGCTGGTGAGTGCTAGACCAGAAGGCCCTGTCTCAATCTCCTGTGTCCCCTGGGTGTGGATGCTGCCAGGCCTGCCCTCCCTTCTGAATCCTGAGCCCAGCCACGACCTGCTGCAGCTGGACCTGGAAAAACAGCCACAGTTGGCAGACAGCACTGGCAGTTATGATATTAAGACCTTTTGAGATCCCGTTGATCGGTCAGTTATTTGGGGTTGGTCCCAGAACTCGGCTGAGAATCTTAAATAGGAATTACCACAGACTTTAATGTCATTGTCAATAAATGTCTGCTGCACTGGTTATTGCCTTTATATTGTCTAGATTTCCTCATGGATTACACTGAATTTGGAGACATACTTTCTTGCAACTTAACTTCCTTATATCCTTCTAAAGAAATATGAACTCCATTTAAATAGACTAGACTGATCCATTATTAATGTGAAATGTACCTAATCAATCTGTTTTTCCCATCCAATCTTTTTTTCTTTAGTATCTGGAGATTGTGAGCATTTGCGCACATGAAAGAAATGTGGTGCCCCACGGCCAAGACAACATTCTAAAGAAAGGCTACCATATTGGCCCAATTTTAAGACAATATTCTTTATTCATAGCATCAGATAAACCATGTGAAAAGAGTGTCTCCTAAAGATAGTGTTGCATTTTGGGTTATTTTTAGATTTATTGTTGCTATTGTTGCTGCATTTATATTGTCTTTTAGAGTTAGTAGTCCGTCCTAAAAGTGTTTAGGAAGCCCAGTTCATCCTACGGGAGTTTCTAACAGGTGGTGTAGTGAGTTTTACTGAAATAATTTATAAACATGTGTTATGTGTGATCAACACACATGTATGTTAATGGAAGTACTTCATGTTTTACTTTTATGTCTTATTCTATAATCAGAGTTGTCTAATATAACGGTAGATTTCTTTGCTGTGTGATTACTCCTTCAGGTATCAAATATGTTACAGTGCATGGGTACTCAATCTGTGAAAAATGTAAGAATCAACATCCCTAGTTTCCATGGTGATCTTCTGTAACTTTGAGATCATAACTCAAGCTCTTTAAAAACAAAGCCCTTCACTTAAGATGCCGTCGACATCTGAGCAAATCAGGACTAATATGCCTTCTAGTTTGAATCTGCAATAAAAAACAGTGGTGATTCACAACATAGTGTCAGGTTCCATTAAAATCTGAGTATTGGTGTCTCGGTTATCATGCCTCACATGGACAGATCAATAAACCAGCATTGTAGCGCAATGCTTATTTGTGTTGCTTAGGTTCAACGTTTCTCACCGAGTAAATCCAAGAGGTCCTGCAGGCAGCTGGCTTTACTGCTCATCATGTAGATTTATATCAGTCTGCAATACATCATTTTCATGCAGCAAATCAAGTGTGATGCTCGCACAATCATGAGAGGTAATAAAGTATACACGACCTGCCAGAAACACATAAAGTGCCCCACACAAACACTCACCTTCAAATGAGTTACTCCGCATCATCTTGCGCAGATTTAGCATGAAGACTCGTGGGATAGACTGCTCTTACTATAGAGGTTAATTGATTTTCAGTTTCTTAATTTAAAGTGGGAGTGTGTTTTTCTGATCACAAAGCTGAAAGACGAGGCCTGCTGTTCTCTCGAGGCTGTGCAGCGCATTCCTCAAATAGCCCTCCAAACACTCGCCTGTTATTAAAATACAGAAAGAGATTTTTTTTTTTTTTTTAAAGATCTCTCAACAGTTAGTAATATCCATTATTGTGCTAAGGGAACTGTCTGTGAGAGCTGAGTGCATTTTATATTACTCTCAACAATTGAGGTATGGAGAGATGGGTCACTGGAGGACTAACTGCATTCTGAACATTTCAATTGCAGCAAGTTAGAGCTATTTAATTGATTTCCTTGATTTGTGTTGTTGTTGCTACTATCTATAGGAACTTTCACAGCAAAGCATGCACACACAAATACACATGTGTGTATACACACAAACACTGACTCATTATGGCCAGGTGCTGATGGCATACCATGTGGGGTTTGTGGGCAGTCTTTCCCTATGGCAGCAAGTGTTTTACATAATGGCAACCTGTGTGCCACCCTGTTTGTTTTCAGTTAGGGAGAAGTCATTGAGCTGTGTGCTTTGCCATAGACTATAAATTAGACGTTATCGGCCCTTCCACATGATGCAATGCTCACAGCCTTGAGAGCAATGTAGCACACTGCTCAGAGCAAAGAATGAGCTCTTTAGAATAAATCAGTTCAATATGCCTGCAAACCTTGAGGCGTTCATAATAGTTTACCTGATAATAGGTTACTCCACACAACACAGCAGAGCACTGTTTGAACACTAAAACAGAAATAAAAATGCTGGCAAAAAAAGTAAACGTTCAACATCGCATGACAGTGTCTTGTTTCATTTGGCTCTGCATCACAAAGCTCAAGAGGAGCCAACATGTCTTCAATAACCTTTCCTTCACATGTTCCTACCCACTTATTTCAAAGTGAGCACTTGAAGAGTCTGATGACATTACCAAGACAGGAAGAGATTAAGTTCTTTTCAATTTGAACTGGATGATTCTCTGCTCAATGCCATTCTGCACATCAAAGGAATTGGCAGGCTATTGAACAAAGTCAATCTGAGCTTTTTTATTTTTTTAAGAAGGCAGCTGTCCTACATCCAGCATGATAGCTGCACAAAAAGCCATTAATGATGCACATGTGGAGAAATAATGATCTAATTTCAATTGGATGTGTCTTGCAGGACTGCAATTGGAGGGAAAAAAGCTTACTGTTTGTTCTACGCTGTATCCTTCTTTGCCAATTCATTTACCAAGGCTAATCATTAGATGGCTGCATGTCTGTCTTACAAAAACTTAAGAGTCAAGTTCTGCTCTCTTCGAGGACATGAGGGAGTTACAACAAACTCTCCCCGAAACTGCAATTGCTACAGAGCCTGATGCCAGTTATTATGTGGGATCTACAATGTGTGGGCTGGCAGCACAAACCACTCTGTGGCCATTCCCCTGCTACTCAGACGATGAGGTGACTACACTATCCTGTAAGCACTTTCTAAACTGTGTTCATCTAAAGGACGTACAGAAAGTACTAGTCATTATTTTATATGATGCTTTCCTCTCAAGAAAAACGGATGCATTCGTCGGAAGTGGAAGAGGAAGTAGTGCAAGATTACAGCAATAAAATCCACAGATGAAGGTGGTTCGGGTTGTTGGATGGGTCAGTCAAATATTGGACTTTTACACAAGATATGTTTTTGCTTCCTGTTTCTTACAGACAATCACAGCTGGTTTCTTTAACCATGACCACGATTGTTCTTTGACCTTAACCAGGTGGTTATTATTGTAACCATAATTCTGAAAGTAATAGTTATTTTAAACAAAACCACATTCTTTCCCCAACCCTAACCAAGTTGTTCAACCTAACTAAACCTTTGATGAACAAAGCAGGCTCGAATAAAAAAATACAGAAATTAAGATACGGTTATGATCTGTGTGCACAAGTTATTACCTTCTGCAACAAGATAAAAAAACATATATCTTGTTTTTCATGACTTCCAGGACTCCCCTGTTAGTATTGCTGGACAATTTAAAACGTTATAATCCTTGAATGGTAACCCCTGCCATCAGTGTATGAATGGGTGTCAATGGGGTGAATGACATGTAGCGTAAAAGCGTTTTAGACTAGAAGGACGCTATACAAATACAAGTCCACTTACCATTCCTGTGTATCCCAACATTTGCAGCTTTGCACAGCTCCAATCTCAGCAGGTCCAAACAGCCACATAACTGAAAACACATGTGTGGGTGTACAGGACCGTTAATCTATAATAACGTATCATATTCTATAAGTTTCTATAGTTCTATAAGTTTATCATATCATATTTGCATCTGAAGTCAAAATAACTGCAGCTGTTAAATAAATGTAGGAAAAAAATACACTATTTCACAATTATATAAAGTAGCATGAATTGGAAATGCTGAAGTACAAGTACCTCAAAATGACACTAAAGTACAGTACTTGAGTAAATGCACAGTTTACAAGAAGCCAATGTACAATATACTCAGGCACTATGAGTAATGAATCCACAATTAACACCAATATACATATTGTAGGTAGACAGCAGCAGCATCGGGGCAGAGATTAGCAGTCAGCAGATGCCAAGACATCGCCTACAAGCAGATCTGCAGCAGACCAATAAAGCAGCTGCACATTGCCAAGCACACAAACAGCGACTGAACAAAGCCGGAGCATCAGATCACGATATTCCTCTGGCTTGAAGTGGTGTTGGAGGCTGACAGCTGATGTGAGGAACAAAAACAGATGTTGAATAGCAGCAGCGGGGAGTGCGTAGCAAACGCGATTATTCCCCCACAAAGTCGTCCTGAAGCAACATTACTGTTGGAAGGCGCAGTAGTTTGTAAAAGAGCCCTGGCCTGCCGCAGCCCAAAGCAGTTTAAGTAGACTGTTTATCGCAAAAGGTGTGTTGGAAATATTACAGCAAGGAGAGTATGTCATACTGTATGCAGGTATATAGTGTATACATACCACTCAGTCAACACATTTTCACTCAACAAATACTGTCGCTTGGTCAGTGGCCCTTTGCTTCAAACTTTGACGCTCTACGGATGTGGCAGGGATAAACCTCCGTCTACACCGGAAGTTAGGTTTCGGCAACCAAACCAGTTAGATTTAAGGAAAAGAGCATGGTTGATGTGAACTTCACTGACTGTCGCCTCTCGTCACTACCGAGTGGCTTCTTGTGTAATGACACAAATGGGACATGAACAGCGTATTCCTGGACGAAATGTCCTGTTTGTTTGACCGTTCCACCTCCATAGTTCCGTGTGGACTATCTGGCTCTTTAATCTCCCTCAGTTGCTCTGACTGATTAATAATGACGCAGGTGGGTTCACATTGGAGTCAGTTGAAAGCCTGGTGCATCACTATCAGACCAATGACTGACGGTAACGGTTGGTATTTGATGGGTTGGTAGTGACAGCAGGTCAACAGTTGTCTGAATTGTTAGTTTCTTTATGTCTCTTTTAATTTTCTCATTCTATGACTGTAGTTACCATGTGCTTTATGCCTCTCGATGCTATATGTATACCATGTTACCTTAATACTAAGTAGTATGTGACAATACTGAGCCATGACCTTTCTTTCTTTGATGTCGTCAAAACATAATGAAAATAATCAATATCTATACTGCAGAAAACCTATAGAAAAAATAAATTTCAAGAACTGCAGTTTTCATAACGTTGTATTATTCAAAGCTTTTGTATAGGAGAATGATCTCAGAATTTTATTCATGTCTTTCACTGCAACAAAGATTTAACTCCTAAAAAAACCACATCATTACACAAACTTTAGAAAACTGTCTGACACTTAGAATGTAGTATTTTTGCTCAGTTTGTGCATTTGGGAACATGAGTAAGTTTAGGAGAGTGTGTGTGTGTGTGTGTGTGTGTGTGTGTGTGTGTGTGTGTGTGTGTGTATTTCTATCATGATTTCGTTGGATGTTTTGTTTGATATTTTGTTCTTTGTTCATTGTCAAGCAACGTGACTGCAGTGAGCGTATTACAAAGTCTGACTCACAGATTTTACATTTACTATGTGCTTCTCTCTCCTTTGTGTCCATCTTCCAAAGGCATGTGTGTTCTGTATGCGTCCATGTAAGATGGGTGTGTAATGTCCTCGTGTAGGAGTTGTTCTGGCCACTGACAGCTCATGTGGATGAGCAGGTAGCCAGCAGCAGGTGGAGGGATGAGAGATGGAGGGATGGTGAGAACACAGGAAGAGATGTGACTAAACGTCCATGGGACCGTGTCATGCGGTGGCGTGTGGCTCCGTTCAGAGGCTCTGAGTGTTCAGCATCCACTGCACTAACATCACACTCAATAGGTGGAACTCCAAAGTAGTGAAATGCCACAGTGGTGAGTAGGAAGGTGTTCAAAGGATGATCTGACTAGTGAAGCAAGCTTGTTAAGAAGATGTCAGAGAACTGCTGAGGCCTGAATGGTTTCATCACCAAAGTAGGTATGTGAATTAATTCAAAATGTAATAGTAAATATGCGCTCTCATATACATTCACATACTATGTTCACCAGTTGTATGTTCACCTAATAATTTGCCAGGCTCTTTTAAAAGA
Source organism: Ophiodon elongatus (assembly GCA_016806645.1). NCBI lineage: Eukaryota > Metazoa > Chordata > Actinopteri > Perciformes > Hexagrammidae > Ophiodon > Ophiodon elongatus. The sequence goes on from JACSYO010002129.1 coordinate 3,787,773, forward strand.
CCAGTGTAGATTGCAACCAACTAAATACCCATTGTGAATGACCTCATGTAAAGCCAGTGTTTGGTTTGTCCGTTCTGGGCTTCAACATGGCCGACTCCGTGGAGAGGACTGGATCTGTAGATATGAAGGTAACAAAAAAAACAAAGATCCTTAGTTGCAGGTAATTATACTTTAATGAAAACATAGTTATGAATAGTCAATTCCATTTCTGCCAATAGAGCCTCTAAATGCTTCCCGTTGGCCCTTTAAAGTTAATATAAGCAGGAAAAATGCAGTTCCAGATAACAGTTGTCGAATGAATACTCCTTTTATGAAACATATTTAAAAAATTGTTGCTGATAAAAAATTTTGATACAATTCTGGTAATGTTGAGGCTGTAGTTTGTGGTTTTGTTTTATTGAATTGCATCATATCGAGAGGAGAAGAGGAGATTCATCCTTCAAACATAATAATGGCCAGTGTGTCTATTTCTCTGTAAGTGCTTTTGTTTGTTTGCATTTAGTAAAGTGCAACTTGTAACTCAAAATGTATTCATTTATATGGAAACTTAAGATAAGACTTCAATCCCTGCTGACATCTTAACCCTCGCTGAAGGCGCTTAAAAAAGTTAAGTTACTTCACCCCTGTACTCACCAGTTGCAACATGAAAGGGAAATAACTTTATCCCATCAACTTTGAAGTGAAAGTTGTCATCTCTGCTCAGTCTTCAGTACTCCCACTTCACTTCTGCCAGCACCGTACTCACCAAGGTGGGAGTGGTGGGGAATCATGGAGGATATAAGGTTTCCATGGTGATTGCGTGTCCCTTTTCCCAGGGGACCTGTCATATTAGAAACTGTCTTCCTTAGCATTGACTTCACCGACCGTTCCCTGTCAGTCCCGGCTCTGTGTGCCCATTGTACGCTGAGTGTGCATTAATGCCGGCTGACATTTAGCTCTTAGGCCCCGTGAGCAGATAGGAGATGATGGCTGAGATGGGCAGCGCCGTAATACTGCACATCACGTTAAGAGAGCATCCCGCATGAGCTATCACTGCCCCACCGCTTCCTGTTTTAAGGGAATTATCTTGAGGAAATAAAAATTGATGAGGCAGTTTTGGGAAACAAGACGTCTCTGTGCTTGATAACAGCCATGCTGAGCTCCATTCATAATCTGAACTGAGCCGACGTCTGGCTTTGAAGTTTTTTCATATTCTACAATTCTTAGCAGGTATGTGACAGACGCCTGCTCCCCTTGTCGTAGTTTGACAAAACATGAAGGGAGCTCCAAACAAAACCTGCTGTGATTCTCTTCACTGTCTGTCATTGTCAAAGAGGCTAATGGTGTCATCTTGCCACCGGCAAGCATTTGCCTGCAGATTTCTAAATTTATAGAACCGATAATATCAAATCATGTTTCACATGCAACAGCATAGAACTGCTATGTACTTTGCTGCCGAACGAATTCTCTCTTCTTTTCAAATATTGTTCACTGTGGTTATTTTGAGAGGTGATCCCATCCTGAAAAGGCTTTGAGAAAATAGTTTCCTTCGAAGGTTTGACGTGTTTATCGGGGTGAGATTTGTGTCAGGAGGGATTGGATTTGAATATTAGAAAATGTTTGTCACACAGTGAAGTTTCTACTTACAGTGCCTCCCTCTTTGGATGGATATATTTTTCCCACTTGGACTGCAAACGACAATTTGAGAAACTGAAACAGACAGCAATATGAATTTTACATGCTATTTTTTTCACTTGCTGTTCCTGTGAAACTGTTATCTAATGGTTATAGGATAAACTCCCACCAGCCAGATTAAAGCAAACACCATGGATTATTTTTAGTTCTATTTGGCCCAGGTCACAAGTATTTTACTCACCACAAACACACACCACAATTAAACATGAACAAGCTTTGCAGTAAACCATTGCTGGCTTTATTATCAGCAATGAACAAATAAAAGAATTACTGCAGCACTGCGTCCTGCGTCATATCAGCCTGACAGAAGAAAGTCGGTTAATCTCTGGCTCTAAAAAAGCAGTTTCAAAACTATATGGAACAAAAAACTAAGAAAGGTTCTACCCTTAAATCAAGACCCCATAATGCAAAATGCACTGACTGTTTAATAAATAACACTTATAAGTAAGTATTTTGTGCTTTATTGCTTTATATTCTTTATTTGCATGAAATTGTAACAGCAAACTAGAGCCAACCTGTGACTGTATTCAGCATGACCTTGGTGCGATTCAGCATCGACCATCATATTTTCAAAGCAAGACACGAGTGTTTAAGTTTCAGTCAATATCATTAATGTCACAAAGAATGCTGTGTAGAGAATGAAAGTCCCTTTCTTATGCACAAGAATGAGAGAAGGCAATCGGGATCTGGTTTTAATTCAAGTCATCAGACTCCCCATTTGAACTGTGGATTTCAATTGGATTTACTAATCCTTAAAGTTTAACCTTAGACCAAGTGTTCCCTGTTGGAAGAAAAAAAAAAGTTCACTTAAATGAATGCCGACTCTGAGGGGCATAGAGAGTGCAACAATCCCCTGATGCAGGATCCAGACAGGTGTGAAGTTATCGATCAATACTCACACTATCATACTATTGAATTGTTGCCCTATGTTTGGTGATACAATCCCATCATAAAAGCTACACAGAGCCTGCACAGCCCTTAAGAGATATCACACACATAAAAACAGGCGACTGAAAACCTGAACTCCCAATGTGTTTTTGTTTGACATCGTAAAGCTTCAGCGCACTTAAACAGGTCATAAAGAGTAAATGAGACAGACCCATGGTATGACTTGGGATTCAGGGATGACGCAGCTACTGTATCCTGGAGCTGAATAACCGGAGCGCACAGATGATGAGCGGAAGCGCCAGTGCGCACCTCCCTTTAATAATCTGGCTGAGCAGCGTCGCTGTCTTTTCAGCACCGCTCACTGACAATCCAACCGACCGGAGAGGCAAGACAGGCGAAACTGACTTCTCTGCAACCCTGTGTGGATTTTTTAAAATCAAGATTACTAATCAGTACAACTTTTTTTTTTTCCTGTAAAAGGAGCTATCAAATCCTGATACCGAGTTTTAACCTGCTGAAAGTAAGAATTGAGATTTGTTGGTGTATTTCTTTTTTTGCAGGAGCGACCATGTGGTTTGTGGATGTATGATTTTATGATTTCTTCACTGCGGATTTTGATTTGTTTGTTTCCATGGTTTCACTATAAACTAAGTTTGGTCTTTTTTATCACTCTTTGGAAGTCTAGAAAAATGCCCTCAATCACTTGAATTAACGAGTTGTTGTAATAAGTTTATTATTTCACGGGAGACTTCAAACCCTCAGTCAGTAATTCCGGAGCCTTTGTTTTCCTTTAATAAGTGGAATTTGCGTATCCAGTCGGGATGCTGGTTCTAGTAGTTGGACTTTTCTACCTGGTCAGTGGACGCACGGTGCGAAGCCAGGATGCTACAGGTAGCCGCTTCGTTTGTAACGCCATTCCCCCGGGCGCAGAGCCGGGCTGCGGGTATGGTCCCACGGGGAACCGTGTCCAGAGCAGCAGCCCCGTGGAGGACGAGCTGCGGAACACGATCCTCCAGCTCCGGGAGACCATCCTGCAGCAGAAGGAGACCATCGTGAGCCAGCAGGGGACCATCAAGGAGCTCAACTCAAAGCTGGTGCGCTGCGAGGCGGCAGCCGACGAGTCGCCGCAGGGCAAGTCCCGAGGTCAGGGCTCCAGACGGAAGGAATACGTCAAGAACACAATGGGGGACCTGCCCCGGGACCCCGGCGATACCATAGACCAGCTGGGCAAGACCATGCAGAGTCTCAAGGGTCGGCTGGAGAACTTGGAGGTAAGATTGCACAAAAATGCTGCTCCATGCGTAAATGAGATAAGCACTTTGGTTTGGTTCCCCCGCGAAACCTATTCATTACTTCTATTAATAGCCACCAACAAAGCCAAATGCAGTATACATATTTTCATGCATATTTTTTTTTAATCAGAGCGATATTTTTTTTTAAACACGCGCCTTGGCAATATCTTTTAGCCCTTTCACAAGTAATATTCCTTATAGAGCACTGCACACACGTCTGATAATAGGCCAACTCTGTGCTGCAGGAGTCCTCTCAGGGGGATCGTGAGATCAAAGGGTCACGTAATAGGCATGTCACATCAATACGTTTTTATCATTAAAAGATAACTCTGATGGCGAAGCCCGAGGTATAAGAGTCGTCAATAAGAAATGAGCTACAACAAAAAAAAAACGTGTCAAAGGTGTAATCACGCATGTGGTGCAGGGATTCGCAACCCAACCTTGAATAATGAATGACTGCTGTGTGAGTGTGCGTGTGTGTGTGTGTGTGTGTGTGTGTGTGTGTAATATTTTATTTGCAGTCCTGTGGCTAATTATTCATAGCAGCTGATGAAATTAATTCCCGCAGATTTCACCTGCATCAAATGCTTAATGGTTTAGTCGTTCATAAATTCCCGTTGCCCTGCAGAGCTTTATCTCAACCAGCCTCAGGAGACCTGCTGTGTGCATTCATTCCACAAGGCTCCGAGATCACAACTGATATTGAGGTCACCTAGAGTGAAGTGCTTTACATACAGCAGAAGGCCAGTGTAAGCCATGGCTTTATCTCTTATGTCATGTTACCAGTGTAGTACATTTGTCAGCATCTGACAGCCCTGATAACATAAACAATCACAACTCTGATTATTTAAATTCAAGGTTGTTTCTATGGACAGTATGCTGCATTGCCGATCCATCCATCTCTCTAGTCGCTTCCCCGTCTCCCTCTCTCCTTGATTGGACGCTTTAATACCCCGATCAAATCAAGGATATACTGCAGCTGTGAGGATACATATTATATTGCATTTCAATCACATATCTATTGATCTGCATCTGCTTAACATAATGATTGTAACACTGGCTGATAGCATATGGGTCCCTTGAGCAAGACCTCTCTAACTAATCAAACCCATCTACATATCTCAACAATTGCATTCAGGATCTCGTATTTGCACCAGCTTAGGGTATCACTTATTTGCTATTCAGATGGCTCCATTGTGTCCTGAAAGATTAATCAAACTCTGTGAATGGGTCACAAAGTGTGTGAATCCCAGACAGCGCAGGACAACATCAACACACGCTTTAGAAATTAATATCTGAGGACATTTTGCTTCACGGTGAGACTGTGCAGTTTTTGTCCGGCCCCCTTTTTCAGAAACCTTCTGCGATCACGCCTGATGTGAATCCAGGGTGACACACTCGTGGTGCCTACCTTTAATACCCTGCCCAGCCATGGGTGTTTGGCAGGTCACCAATGAAAGTCTGCCGCAGGGACAAACTGTCTTCATTTTGATATTGCTAGATCAAAAACAATGATGCTAAAGGATATCAGGCCTAAAGGGTAAACACAATCAGTCCTCTATTGCAAAACTAGGTCTTAATGGAGACTGAATGCTTGTTTGAGTGCACAAGATTAATTGGATTAAATATCTGTATCATTGTATGTGTCACTCCCTTCTGCCTCATCTATCCTTCCATCCATCCATCCATTCATCATCTATCATCCATCATCTGTCCATTAATCATCCATCCATCCATCCATCATCCATCCATTCATCATCCATCATCTATCATCCATCATCTGTCCATTCATCATCCATCATCCATCCATCCATCCATCATCCATCATCCATCCATCCATCCATGCAATATTTCCCACTTGGCCTCCCAGCAGCAGAATCTGCGTCTCCCCAGCACAAACCTGTCCGCTGGAGGGGTCTCGGCTCTGACTCCTCTGCCACCAGAGCTACGGGAGCTGCTGCGGCAGCGTCTTGGGGCGCTGGAGAGCCAGCTTCTCCGGAAGGTTGCCGATCTGGAGGAGGAGAAGAGCCAGCTCTACAATGAAACTGCGGCCCACCGCCAACGCACCGAGAGCGCTCTCAATTCCCTCCTAGAGAGGATCACGGAGCTTGAGAAAAGTAAGTGATACAATGGATGCTGCGAAATGTTGGCCAGAAGTAATGCCAGACTTTTTTTGTGTGCCAGATTTAGCTCTAATTAGTCAATCCCTGTGCAAATTCCTGATGATGCAAGTAAAAACCTCAGAACACAAGTCATTTATTCTCAGAGCCATTCTCGGAGCAGCTCCTGGTCTTGAAAACTAAGGCTTGGAAAGCAACACTGAATGTTTAATTAGTTTAAGAACTATTGGAGAGATGTCCACACTCTAGGGTATCACTTTGATGGTAGATGTCAGAATAACAGAATATCTTTGCCGAACGCAGAATTATTTTTGAAGATTATGTCACCACTCACTGGACATCTCCTGTGAGACCCATGTCCCCCAAGACTTAGTCAACTGAGTCATAGGCTGTTTGAGGATACAAGTTTTAACCAAAGTTGATTGCTCACAGGAGGGGGGCCACAACAGCACACCCACCTGTAGAATATAATGAGTCAATACAACAGCCGCACAATAAATACTACCTTTGTGAGCCTTATTAAATTCAATTTACGTCAAGGCAATGCAAGAGGTGTTGAATCAATTCTACAGTGACGTTTGAGGCTTTGTGGTGTTGTTTTGTCAGCTGGAAATTTGAAGTTTTTTCTGTTGACGATCACCCTTCACTGAATTTGTAACATGATCTGGTTGTCTCCCTGCTCTGGGCTTACAATAACAAGTACCAGGGATAGAGTGCAGCGCCCTGTGATCCTGAGAAGTTTGCACTTGAGACTGTAGGAGAACATTATGACAATATCCAGCTAGTGGCAGCGGACCATGTTGAAGACTTTCTTGATTGCATCAAGTTATGACACACCAAAGTTAACGTTAAACATATAACCATATGTAATTATTGTCCATCAACAGGTAATAATGCCTTCAAATCACCCGAGGATTTCAAAGTTTCCCTCTCACTTCGCACTAACTACTTGTATGGACGCATCAAGAAGAGCCTCCCAGAGATGTATGCCTTCACTGTGTGTATGTGGCTCAAGTCCAGCGCCAGTCCCGGCATAGGAACCCCGTTCTCTTATGGCGTGCCAGGCCAGGCCAACGAGATAGTCCTCATCGAATGGGGGAACAACCCCATTGAGCTACTGGTTAATGATAAGGTAGGTCCACAATGAAAAACTGGCGCACATTGTTCTTTAATTATTTGTTGATGAGAGTAGAGCAACTTTGATTATTTCCCTCTGACCTGATTTTCTGAAGAATGAAGCTCAGAATCATTCATGCTCGCCTGGCAGCACTGCTGGCTGTAATGATGCTGGTAAAAGTGGATCAGCAGTGACACTAATTAAATGCAAAGAATGCATGAATATGTTCATTTTGGTTGCTACTGTATGTACATGTGACACACAATCATGAGGGGACACCCACTGACAATCATTTCTGAATATGTAATTTTGCACCGCATAAACATTTCATATCATTGACCGACATTCCACACACACACACACACACACACACACACACACACACACACACACACACACACACACACACACACACACACACAAGAATAACAGTAATTTATTGGAGAACTTGTGCTGCCGTGTGTGCTCATTTGAAAGCCTTGTCGTCTTTGCTCTCCGCAGAAAATACTGTTGCAACACAGTCACATACTGTGAGATTTCAATTACTGTAACACAACAGGAAAAATGAGTGTGAGAAGTATGAATATTTTATGGCATTTAGCCTTAAAAGCAAAATAACTGTAATTGTTATGTTGATGCTGTAATAATAGTTTTTCCCGGTGGCACAGTTGCTTCTGCAACAGTGTAATGTTGGATTTGGGGAATTTTTTATGAAAAACGCTCGCGCACTGGAGAGCCCCCCCTCCCACATTTCCTTTCTCTGTGTTGTTTACGTTGGCCGTTATTGGCACCGGCAGGTCTCCTCACAGTTTTTCCCTTCACCATGCATTATACATGTGTTCAAGTCAGACAGATGAGAGAAAGATGGTGGGAGAAAGGGATGCGAGTATGAGGGAAAAGACGGATAGAGGGGAGGGAATAGAAAAGCTGCAGAGCTTTGGAGACGACAGGGCGCTGAGGAGAGAGAGGGGAAAGAGCGAAAGATCAGAAGATGCCAGGAAAAAGGAAGTTATAATGTAACACAGAGAGCAAGCATCAGAGTAAAAGAGAGGGATCTGGAGGAGAGGGAGGCAAGACTAGTGAATATGAATACCGTATGTGCAGCAGCACATCCATGTGTTGAACTCTTTCACAGTGATAACAGGGTCCACTGGGACACATTTTGTTATGCTGTTTATTTGGCTGCATACTGAGAGGGAAGCAGAAAGCTACCATGACTACGAAAAAGTGCAACATTGTATTTTGTATTTGTGGGTGGCTATAGGGACTCTTCATTTTTAGAAAGTAGCATCTTCATCAGGATAGTCCGTCTCTTTGTTCAGGAACTTTGTCGATATGTCTTTTACCCACCCTCCCCCACCCCCACCCCCAAAGGTCAAATCATGTAAAACATGCTTATGGTACCATCTTATCTTATGGTATCTTCATTTTCCATTCAAATGTGGCTGCCAGGAGTTTAATCTGTAATGGATTCAACTGGTCTTGTACAACATTGAAAATGAGTTGTGCATGTGTAATCTGATGCGTAGGAATCTGGTGTTATCTGGAAGACAATTTTTCAAAATTTTAGAAAATCTTTAAGCAGTTCTGTGCATTTTATTGAGGATTATTACAGAATTTTGATAATACCATTACAAATTCATATGGTGGACTTGTTTTTCTTCGACACCGTGCATGTGAGCTGATTTTTAAAAACACCTTTTTTAATGTTGGTAGGAAGTACATATATGACCTTCTTAAAACATTTTATCTGCAGAACCTTATCTACAGCCTTTTGGAGCTGAAGAAGAAAATGTCCTTTGAACCAAAAGTAAAATACATCCTTTTTTTCACAACAGACATTTTGACATTTTACAGCAGGAGTAGCATAGCCGTATATCAGTTCAGGTGTCAGGTTTCCTGCTATGACGAGTCAAAAAGTGTAATTCTAAAAAGGCCATTGGGAAAATAATAATTCCTACTATTTTATTCACTATAAAATTGTACCTTTTATTTTTGGAGATTGAGATCATTTGTAGTCTTTTATATGAAAAAAGAGTGAGTCATGTATTCATAGTGTATGCTCTGTGGACATGGTGTTTTAATATTAAACTCTTTCTGTACAAAACATCACTGCTGTCATATTTTAAGTAGTGCAGAATATTTAACAAAAATCTATTTTTCATTTTAAAATTTCTAAATCTTTAACAGTCAGTGAGCCTTAGACTATTCCAACTCAGACAGACTTTATAATAATACTGTGTTCCCTGTAGTCCCAGTGGTGTTAAGATGCCACTAGGCATCCTTAACCAGGACAATTGCCTCTGTAATTGCAAGTGGCTTGGATTTTATTTCCAGTGGCTCTTCCCATCTTTTCAGGTTTATATGAATGCAACAAGACACAATTGTGAAGTAATTCTGTAGGCTCAGAAGGAAAAGGCTAATGAGATACACACTGATAATCTCATGTGATGTTCTGTATCCTCAGAGGACTATGATGTCATTGGTTGCTAAAATCACCAGTTGTTTTTCTTTGATCTGTGAACAAAGCGCAAAAGCATAAGAGGACACAGTTTTGCTGTTAGCAACCCAACTGCTTTGAAGGATGTTCTATCCCTTGATGTCACCTGGGTAATCTAAATTTTACATGTCGCACTGGCTACATCTGGAGAATTCTCTGCAGAGGGCTGTCTCTTTGAAGCGCTAACCCTTCTAATTGCTGTCCTTGTTTCTAGCGTGCCCCAATTAATCTCAAATCTCTCTTGACTCCTCTTGCCCCCTTGTGCTCCCCCTCCCTGCCCCTTCCTCTTGGGAACTCGTGACCAGGTGGCCCAGCTCCCTCTGTCAGTGAGTGACGGACGCTGGCATCACATCTGCATCACCTGGACGACCAGAGACGGTTTCTGGGAGGCTTACCAGGATGGCGAGCGTCTGGGCACTGGGGACAACCTGGCCCCCTGGCACCCAATTAAACCTGGAGGGGTGATCATCCTGGGCCAGGAGCAGGTGAGAGCACTAAAAAAGCTTAGCTGGTAAAGAACAGGTGTGCTTGCATGTGTGTGTGTGTGTGTGTGTGTGTGTGTGTGTGTGTGTGTGTGTGTGTGTGTGTGTGTGTGTGTGTGTGTGTGTGTGTGTGTGTGTGTTTCCTCATGTCAGTAAGATCCCAGGGTGTATTCTCCTCTGAGTTCAATGCCGTAGGCAGGGAGCAGGGGAGAGAAGGTACAGAGGCTATTCTCACGCTATCATGGCCCTTTCAGTATTACCTCATTCGTCTACTTTTAAGTGCACCTTTACGCCCTTTGGAGCTGGGTTAGCGGGTTATTCTAGCAGTTAACTTCATGACAGCCCATGTATATACTAAAGAAATGTACAGTAACTGATGAATGATATCCTTAGAGAGACATTAAGTCATATTGCATTCGAGTGGAGCCTAAGGCATTCCCACAAGGTGAGATTGCTGCATGTTGCACAGTATTGGAGACTTCACAACACTTGGATATTTAAAAGTGGCAGCACACTGAAAAATATTCAGAGTTGTTTGGCAGTTTGACGGAAATCAAACAGAATTGATGCATTTTAATTCAAGTTGTATTACAATTCCTTCAGAAGTGAACTCACAAACTTTCATATCCTGCTTTTCCTTGAAGGATATAGTCGGAGGTCGTTTTGATGCCACGCAGGCCTTTGTGGGCGAGCTGAGCCAGTTCAACATGTGGGACCGAGTACTGCGACCCGTGGACATCATGGGTCTGGCCAACTGCTCAGCCTACATGCCGGGCAACGTGGTTCCTTGGATTGACGCGAATGTGGAAGTGTTTGGTGGTGCGAGTAAAGCTGCTCTGGAGATCTGTGAAGATCGGGCTTTTGATTCCTAAAGGATCTGATGTAAGGAAATTCAGCATTGCCGCGGGGAATGAGAGGCCAAGTAATCTGACTGTTTGTTGCTTCAGTCAAATCCCCAAAGAAAAGGGTACCAGTGCAACATTTTTACATATTTATACGGTATGACTGTGCATCTGTTGATGTGTCCATTGAATTTGAACCCTGAAGACATAACAGGAGACTTCAAATTAGTGTGCTCATCTGAAGAAGATATGCTGTTGCATCAGTCTACTGTAATGATATGACTTCCTGTCATTCTGTGCTTTCTCTCCAGTAGATCAGCTTTCATTTGACTCCTCTTTGAAAACAGCTCTTTTTGGTTGCATTCCTTATACTGACAATGCTGCACTGTATTCGTAGTGAATGTCAGCTCAAACAGGCTTTGATGTGCTGTGGAACAGTATTCCTGAGTTACATAGCAGATTACTACACGCTGCGAGCTGTGAGCTTCCTCACTGTTGGAAGAGAAACGAGACACCGAACCAGAAAACACACGGAAATAAGGTAGATGTTCATGAGTTCAAAGTGGACAAAGAACCACCTTCGCTGTTGATTACTTTGAAAAAATGACAAAATGTCTAAATAGTATGCATGAGCCCAAGCAGTGAATGGACGTCAGTTCAGAAGTGACAGTGCATGCTTTCTGTCAATGTACAGTGTGTGTGTGGTGCGTCCAAACCAAGCCAATGCAGCGTGCTGACAGCATTACGTAAGAGTGTGTGTGTGTATGTTCATGGGCGTATGGCTTGTCTTGCGTGTAAAAAGACCAGAGATTATGAGGGAGGGAGGACATTTTCATTCTTGTAAATCTATGCTTAATACCTCTCTGCCCCTTGAGCAGCTGCCATATCCCAAACAGCTTTATGGATGGGCTGGCTCTGCTCAGGTTAATAGCGATCTGCCCAGGACTGGCGTATCGACAGAGTTGTGGAGCCCTGCCGAGTGCCCAGTGAGGGCAGGGACTGCATGGGCTTGACCCTCAAGGACAATCCTTAATTCCTCATCTGGGTAGTAATTGTGTTCATGAATAGTGAGCATTGCGGAGCTAAGTGCGTCATAAAGATAGACAGATAAAATCTAGAGATGCAGATGTCAAACGAGAGCAGCACTCTATGGACATTATGAATGCCTTAATCGGCTCTCACTGAACAAGAAGACTAATTTTGTTCCATGGATATGATTTATTTTTAAAAGAATATAGAAAATCAATGGATTTTGGCGCAGTTTAGTGAATAAAATGAATGCTTTTCGCAGCTTGATTTTTGTTAGTTCTTAATGTTGTGGTGAACATTCGTTTCAGTGCTGCTCGTCAGTACAATATTATCAAGCTTGGTGCTGGAGCCCCATAAGAAGACAATGTAAAAGAGGCAACAAAGACATTAACCTCGCTATCACCTCCTTTCTTTTTTTCTTCCTTGTGGAATTTATTCACTGAGTAGACACTGGCACACAAGCCATTAAACAGCTTCTATCCACCTTAGAAAAAATGCAGTAAAAAAAAAAAAAAAAAAGATGGAGTCGGTTACTGGACAGCACAGAATGTTGTAAAAGGGTTACTTGTTGGAAATGTCACCAACACAATGTGAATGTTCCTCTTTTGAGTGTCTTTGTTAACAATGTTTCAATTTAAAGTCAAGAGCCGTCTCTGTCTAGTTGAAAGTGTATTTTTTTGCTTTTTCTGCTCATGATTTTTGTCCATTAGCAGCACAATATGTCAGAAAAAGTACCCAAAAAATGCAGAAGTACTTATAGAAATGCTTCGTTTATATGGCGAATGGCCTTTTTGTAAAAACCATATGTGCTTTTGCTTGTTCACACTTTCTTTTTCAGCTTTTAAAGCATTAACAGCTCAGTAGCAGTTCACTAGAGGGACACAAGAAAAAGACAAATGTGTTTACTATATCATTGTTTTAAAATCACCTTCATGTGCAGTATCCATTCAAGTTTTGCACCTTTCTGACATCTGGTTGAATGTCCTTTTGTACCCAATAAAAGAGTGAACAAATTCCAGGTGTGGCAATTAAAGCAGCGACTCAAATATGTGACAGAATAGCTGATGAGCTGTCTGAACAGTTGAAGCATGTTTGCTTAAAAAATATCATCGCACTGCATTAGTGATCAGAGTCGACGGTAACCTTGCCAAGGTCATGCAACATTTGTGATTTATGTTTGTTAATGAGGAAACTTTATTCTTTGATGGAGATTATCACTATTTTTTTTACATTTCTGGTCGCACTAATTCAAACAAGTCATGTTTGTGTTTTTCTGGTTGGTATAGCCATATCATTTGTATGACGAGCCATAATAAACATGCAAGGATACGTCCTCTCATCTGGGCAATGTCATGTTGTCAGCAGTGGACAAATCCTCTGGACTGGCAGACGTCCAGGTGGAAATGAAATAATCTGCCCATGTGGATTATAGGCGCTGCTACAATGTAGGACACTGTGAGCCTTCTTCATTCTCCTCAACACTTTGCGTTGATGCTGCTGCCAGTGTGTTGGTGGTGACGCACCAGGGGGGCCTGTTTTTTTTAACAACAATCTGAGGCCTCCAATAGACAACCAGAATTGGGAAATATGTGTGTTGTTGTTTCTTTTAGCATATTCTTTACTTCTAATTTGAATTGCATTGCTGCTGTAACATTCACTGCACATCATGATGCTCTCAAATGTTAAGCATAAATGAATTATTAAAGAAAACATATCAACTTGTGTTTAAATAAATGAAACATATTGCAGATTATCCTCAGAAGTCTGGAGAACAAAAGACTGATGAAGATATAACTCGTGGGTTGATTTGTAAAGCACGATGTGGTTCCTCGTCTAATCTTTTCTACGCTCAGATGCAAGAAATAAATTATTATAATTGTACAAATTATGCAAATTATACAAGAATTCCTTGTTTTCGTTTGCTACAAGACAAAGTTGGTGCAAGGCGTTGAGCCGCAAAACATTTCTGTGTTTGAGTCCCGGTTTAATTCATCCGTCTTGCTGTCAATGCAGAAAAGAGGAAGCATGTGTGTTGGAGGAAGAGAAGGGTCCGTGTCACCCAGAGAAAAATATGTGCAGGGTATTATGATAAACTGATTGTTGCTGACAGGTCACACCTCATGCTTTCATTGCATCATTCTCCATCAGGTTTGTTGAATATGAATTCGGCATGAGACAAATTATCTTTCAGAAAGGTGTTGCATGGAACTAATGAAACCTAAGTGGGAAGATATCATATCATCTGTCTATATGACGGTGGTATGATTCACCAAGATAAACAGTGTGTGTCAGCCTATGTGTACCAACACTCTGTTGGTAAATTGGGAAGAGTAGATTTGGTAAAGTGATTGAGTTTTTCTCCCACTACGGTGGAGTTTGTAAGGGAAATCCTGGAGGCTTGCGTGAAGAAATTATCTCAGCAGCTGCTACAGATGTAATGATAACAGTACATCACTTAAAACAAATTACCAATTCAGTGGCGTTGCCAACTCGTCCGTTCCTTCATTACACATGACTGGATGGAGCAACAGTGAATAATTATTTGGCACAATGTTATTAAAGCTTTCTTTCACACCCATACGCTCTTCTCTCAGTCCTTGAGATAATCTGGCTTTTCCGACATCGCCCGAGGCTGTTTTAAAGTGTGTGAAAGTCCCATAATGAAAATCGAATCACAATTTGATTACCATTGGATACATGTGCTGATCTGAAGAGGCTGGAGGAGATGGGTGTGTGGGGTGTGGGGTAGTTTTAAAGTGCCATTCTGCTCCTAGCACCCTTCTCTCACACACGGGCTCCCCATGGAGCACCAAAGACGGAGCGCAGTTACAAACTGTAAGAAAAACAAGTTTCAGGATTGAGACTTTGGCTTGGTAATTAAAGCCTGATGGAAGAAAAGCCCAGGCAGAAGGCGAAGCTCTCGGAGGCATATGAAAACTGCTCTTTTCTTGGATGTCAGAGACTATTAGTGAGACCCACAAACCCCCTTCAGCCTGTATCACTGGCTTTCATAAAATTATGCATCAAAAATGTTATATTCTGTTCCCATCTTTGATTCTATCCGGCAGCCATTTTTAAATCAGACACACAAGGACTCTCACTTTTCTTTTGGACAATATGTTCAATATGTTCCCTAAATATACATTTTTATTATTATCAGTAAAGTATTTTTCACCCATTTTAGGGGGACAGACAGTGCAAATTTTTTACTCCCTGCCCTACCTAAGGTTTTACATATTTATGCGTAAGAGGCAGAAGAGACAAACTTAAATGCTGTTTTGAGGGACTGGGAATAAAAAGAGTGACGCAGAGATGAAGTGAGGGAGAGATGAACAAATTAATCAGTAAAGAAAAGGAAACAGCTGCTGTATGACAGTTTGTAATGCCACCTCTCTAAAGATCAAAGAGCCTGTGGATGCTAGATGAAGATATCCATTCATCTTTATTCAGTTAAGCAATGCACAGTATATTCAAGTATAGCAGAAGATATTAAATCCAACATTTCTTCATGCTCAGATTACAAAGCTTCACTGCCACACTGTGTTCTCTATTTCAGAGGACGATATAATGTATTTTTTCCAACCGAGACCATTTACATTTTTAACAATATCTGGGAATTTCTGCTTAAGAAACTTTAATAATGAATCTGAAAGACAGGCTGTAATTTTCCATCTGCAAGGATGAGAGAATAGATCTCTCCCACAATATCTTTAGCACCTGTGTGGACTGCAAATTCAACACAGTCCTCTTCTGTCTGTCTTACAACAAGCAGAAACGCTCTGCAGATACAAATCTCTCATTGTGCATCACTGAATGTGCTCTGTTGTTTTATGCAAAAACACGTGTGTTCCCCTGCAACAAATAAAAGGTTGACTGCAAAATGGCTTGTGCGTATCTTTCTTTTCTTGTGGGAAACATTTACTGGGAAATGTGTGAACCCGTAGGGTTGTGCTCAGTTTCAAGGTCATTAAATATCCTTCAGTGTCTTTCATTTTGGATCAATACCACTTTCCTTACTATACACTAAACATGGAGCTACAACCAGTAGCAGGTTAGCTTAGCTTAGCACAAAGACTGGACACCGAGGAGGGAAACAGCTAGCCTGGCTTTGTCCTAAAGTGCAGAAACTCACTCAATATATCTTGACACATTGTGGTTTAACTGTATCTTGGCTGCGCGCAGTAACTTCTTGGAACCTCTGTTGCTAGCCTGGCAACCACATTGTGATGACAAGCTTCCAGTAAGTGACAAACAAACAAGTTACATCATGTTAGTAAGGGAGCTTTAGAGATACTGCTTGTTTGATTTTGATGTCTTTGGACAGAGCCAGGCTAGCTGCTTCCCCCTGTTTCCAATCTTTGTGCTAAGCTAAGTTTACCGGATAGCTTCATATTCAGAGTTAGAACTTGAGAGTTAGAACTAGAGAGTGGTCTTCTCAGTCTTCTCATCTAGCTAACCTAGGAAAGAAAGTACATAAGCCTGTTTCCCGAAATGTCGAACTACTCCTTGAAGCTATACACAAAATATACAGTATGTCATTGGTTCATATTTAATTCATTCACATGGTACATTTTGGTCTCTCTTGAATTCACATTGCCACATTCCTCAATGCTCTGACCATCAACAGAAAGGAAATATGAACAGCTGTGAGAATCAGTTGTTTCTCAGTTGTCATGATGTAGAAATGAAGAACAAAATGTGATCTGAGTTGAGCAGGTGCGAAAATGAACTCACCTAAAGGACCAAGTGCGATAAACAAATCAGCGCCTCTTGACTGGATATTAAACACAGAAAGTCATCACTTTACTATCTGATGTTGATTCATAGGATATACTCTCAAAGTCACCCGGTAATAAACCAGACATGTGACTCTTCATGATCCTTTTATCTCTGTGGAATCTAATCAGACGTCGGCAGCTCGCCTTCCCCCAGAGGTTCCGTGGATAAGTGTATTATCTAGATCATTCCACCGCTGTTAACGAAGTCACCACCAGCCAACGTTTCCTACCCAAGAGATGAACCCACCCTCCCGTATATCCAGCACACTCTTGCTGGTGTGATTAAGCCGCTGCTCTCTGCTGACGTTAGTAGATCACGTGACTTTTATCAGGAAAGGGATCTGGGCACATAAAACCTTATATTTGTGGACATAATTCCATGCAGGCTCTATTTATAGAGCCGCGTACTATTTATGAACATGAACTTCCTGTTTCCACTGGCTGAAACTAAGCCCATGCATCCTGCTTTGGATCAAGCAACAAACTCTAGTTTATTACAGATAAGCGGCTACAGGTCCACGACAGATGGGGGAACATGGCCGAGCATGTTTTAGTGACTAGTCTTTTAAAAAAACAATAGTTTTAGCTTGAGGTTTGAGTTTTTTTCAACTGAGGGAGGACACTGGATCAGCAGAATAACAGCGAGAATGAAAAATAAGCATCTGTGTGTCTAAGAGTGGTGTGAGAGGAATGGCTATGATACAATGAGCGCGAGGCAGCTAAGATCAACAGCCTCGTTGCCGAGGTCAGTATCATCACGTTACCCATATGTTCCTCTTGCAGCCTCCACGTGGCTTGAGGATGCTGGGTAAAGCTTCAGCAGATGCGTTGTGTCTTTGCGTGTGCTTTACAGAGGAAAAATGGCCGGTTTATCATATAAATGTGTATGCCCGCATGCTGTTTGAACACAGCGCACCTTGTTAGTCATCGGACGGATTGAATTAGTCCGTGATTTGGGCACCAGCTCTGTCAGATGTTTGTCACTCTGGGATTTTCAGAAACGCTGAGAGTCTGTATTTGTTCAAACTTAACTTTGAGCCACACACAGATGTACAGCTAATGAGAGTTTTCTACACACAAGCATGCTTTGCCAAAATAGGACACAGACAGAAAGTCCATGAGGCAATTCACTGGATCAACGCAGAAGAATTGCATAATTTGATTATGTTTCTGCCTTGCTCCATTTTACGCAATTCAATTCTTGTTGACGACACGTCATGAATAGCTGACAACACCATTAAATAATCAAGCAGTAATACATTCTGTTAGGGAGGTGGTCAAATGCCATCGATATGCACAGTTGGGGGAGATTTAGAAGCTGGCGGGCACTCAGGAGACTGTCGTTCACCTGAGTTACAGTGGCCATGATTGATCGCGGCAAGAGTTTAGACTGACTCATTGTGCCAAAGAGTTTCAAGGT
Source organism: Ophiodon elongatus (assembly GCA_016806645.1). Taxonomy (NCBI): domain Eukaryota; kingdom Metazoa; phylum Chordata; class Actinopteri; order Perciformes; family Hexagrammidae; genus Ophiodon; species Ophiodon elongatus. The sequence continues at coordinate 3,805,915 of JACSYO010002129.1, forward strand.
TGTTCGCATTAACAGCAGTACATTTTGCATAATTGATGGCAGGCTTGTACCAGATAAGTCATTCTTCATGAGTCCATAGACAACAAAAGCCATCCTATTCCTCCCTGATTGCATCCTCAGCTCCGGATGTGATCCAGCTGGATATAAGTATGGACATGTGGTTTATGGACTTAAGAAGTTTGCATCAAAAGTTGTTTTGGAAGCCGTTTTATGGCTCTGACACAGCTGAGATGGTAATTCTGCTTTAAATTTTGAAGTGTGCATCTGTTGCTTAAAATACCTTTTTTTTCAGCCAGCAGTTTTCCAAAATTAAGTTGACATCTCTTTTATCCTCTTGTTGGATTTATGAACTCGAGCCACATGCTATGAGGCTTAAATGGATGGAGGACATCGCATTATTTCCACTGACCTCCAAAGTGATAACCTGTGCCCTTTGAGGAGCGTTTCAAAGCCTGTGTAAATATGTACCCACTCAAAGGTGAGTGATATATCCATGTTTAATCAGCTATAGAAAAAATGCACAGGCACGCACACAAACACACCTTTAACCTCTGTATACAAAATGCATGATCTTTCTCTCCCTGAATCTTCATTCTGTGAGGATGATGCTGCTGAACCATGAATTAGACATGATGGTGAGCATTGGTCCGAGCAGCACAGGTTACACCTCACCAAAACACATAACTTCATCCCTACTTGACTGATTCTCTTATAGCGAACATGACACAAGCACAATAATGTAAATTCAAGATTTTCACATACAAACGACAAAGAGTTGCTTGCTGTGTAAGCTGTCTCATATTCCCATTTGAATTATAAACACTGTATATGCCCTATGTACTGTATTTGCAGAGAGGAAAAAAATGCAATACATTTAATGGAAAGATAATTCCATGAATTATATGTTACACAAAGCTTCTCTTGTCTGTCATAAGGCAGATTTAGATGGCGAGGCATAGATTCAGAGGGATTAGGAAGGTGTAATTAACCCAGATGCAAACCTTGAGTATTTCGGGAAGGCAATCGTGATGACAGAGACAGCAATTAGCGCATATGCATGTGTGTGTATTTGTGTGCGAAGAGCCTTCAAATGCTCTCAGTTAAGGTCCCCGAGCGCAGAGCTTTGTAGCAAAGAAATGACAACTCTTGTCTCATTCAGACAAGATTTGTGGGCGAGATGTATCAGCGCAGCATTACGAGCTTTTGTAGCTTGGAGATGTGACTTTGGTGTGATCAAAAAGTGTCTGGATTCCAAGAGGAGTTCTGCATAAACACAATTATGGGATCAATGCTCGTATAAATGCCTGCTGCCACTGGGCATGGAGGTGAGTTTTCAAAATAGTCACTGTTTGCATGTTTAAATGTGAATCTACGCCCTGCAACCTGGCTCCAGGCAGCATTACATTATCCACTTGTTTCCTCCCTGGAGAAGAAGTTCATTTGTGTGGCATTTTAAAGATTACACTGATTAGCCCCATAAGGTTGCGACAACTGCAGGTCAATAGAAGGTGAGAACCAGGGCTGCATCAATCATGGCTACATGGCCCCTCTGCTGCTGCGTTGTTTAATATCATTCATCACTAATGAGCGTATTTTCTCCATGACATTTACCGATTACAGTCACATGTACAAGCTGCTCTGATTCCAGATGTGTTGAAATGTTCAGTGGCCTCTAACAGAGAACTGAAAACCAGCCTCCTGATGGATAAAACGACCGCTTATTGTTGATGCAGGGATCGTAGCTGCTCTGTTTCCTGTTTGTAAATGTTTTGTAGCGTCAGTGAAGCATGGCGAGCTCATACATGGCAGGGGACTTTAGATGTACCCGACACGGCTTATCCAGTCAGATGTGGCGCCTGACATCAACTGTGTTATTAAATTTTCACACACTGCTGACCGCAATATCATCAGGAGCAAACACTCGCTGCTGTGTACCCATGCTAGGGCCTATTTTGTGTGTGTGTGTGTGTGTGTGTGTGTGTGTGTGTGTGTGTGTGTGTGTGTGTGTGTGTGTGTGTGTGTGTGTGTGTGTGTGTGTGTGTGTGCTGGTGACGGTTTGCTGCATGATTCTGTGTTGGGAGATACAGAAGTCCAGTCACACTACCTCCCCACTACCTCTACCGCCATCACTGCAGGTACTTTCTTGATTTATTTCACCCCTTTACAAAGCCAACACAGACCTGACTTTCCGCCCTGAGAATGATTAGTTATTAAATGCCTATCTCACCTTTAAAAGATAATGTTATGGGACATGAGTGGAAAATTAAATGGCAAAAAATGGGACGTGTGATATGCAACTGTTCGCTCTTTGTAGGCGAGCTGCACATCAAATCGGCCGTTGCCTTTTCTCAATATAATGTTGAAGAATACCTGAGCCGACGACTCAGTGGTTTAGTGAATCAGCAGTTTCTCCTCACAAGAATAACATTTCAGACTTCTGTTCTTATCACTTTAGAATAAGAATGAGTTTGAGTTGCTTCTACAACTGAGGAACGACAAAATTTACATTCTCTCTCTCCGTCTGTCTGTCTGTCTGTCTGTGGTCCCCATAAAAAATAAGTTTTCAATCAGAGTGAAATAGTTTTGACCCCTGAAAATATATTCCTTTCAAAATATATTTTCATATATGAAGTTTTTTTTTCCCTTACTCAAGTTCTTCCAGCCTCCTCCAGGCACCAGCACATCATCATCTATTCAAGTTTTATTTTAGACTGAGATTTATGTCTGCCTCGACTTGGGAAATGCCTTGGGAATGATTTGGTGCAGTTCAACCCCAAAAGCTGCTCAAATCCCAGTTTCTGTACCCATCACGATGAGCCTGTCAAAGCTCAGCGTCTGGTGTTTACTGATGATTTGTACCATGAATACTGTGACGCTGAACAAGACGGCTCATGTAATGGATATCCTGTAGCTGGTGTGTCACTTAAGTCCTTGGATATATGTGTTTTTTTTCCATTAATAATAGTAAGTAATTCCATTACTAAAGCATTGCACAACAAGAGCCTATTTTTAGCTTTCATGGTCAAGCTGTTACTTACAAACAAATCAACGTTGTATATGAGAATTGGTTGTTTGTCTTCAGGTCTTCACTTAGCCCAATAGATTAAGGCTAGATTTATCATCTGCTTGGTGAAAGTAATGAGCTCCAGCGTTGCAGCTCAGAAATAATAGTCTTCTATAGCACATCGGGCCATGGTTTTGGTCGAAATGAATGAGTACAACGAAGACTATTGTATCTTTATCTTCGTTAGTTTTAATATGTCCTTGCAGCATTTTAGGAACAGCATGAATGACGTCAATGAATCAAAGAAATAAAGAGTTTCAGAGAACCATGGTTTAAGTTAACATATTTGCAAACTGTTTTTCATCACAGCTGCTGCCATTGAGACGTGATAAGTTGTGGACTGCGAAAGCATGTACAAGTACATCTTTAAGGGTAAAAAAAGCAAATTCTTAGCCGTCACCATTGTCCACCGCTCCGTGAAGCACTGCCGGGGAAGAGATGGCATGTCTGAAAAAGAGTTGGCCTTGCTGGCACAGCACAAGCAGGCTGTCTTTTGAATGCCTTGCTGCACTTAGCTATTTCCTCACAACGGATGGGAGGCTGTCCTTGAGAGGACAAGCACAGCAGAGACAATGAACGAGAGGTCACAAAGAGCTCGGGCAACACTGGAGCGAGTACAGTACATGCAGAACTTCTCCTAATATGTGATGTTTTATTCAAAGGTATACTGTGCAATGCTTTTATTTTCTGCTTCAACATGTTTCTTTTCTCTTTCTCATCTCGGCCCCCAGCTGATGCTAATAACATAAATTACTTCATCCCAGTTGACAGTTTGAAGGGTTTTATGATTGTCTGACTGGTCAACTCACTGATGAAGTAAAATGGGAAATGATGGGAGACCGGGGTGTTTTTTAAGTCTATTTCACAGCAGCACACTCTGCGCTTAGCTGTGCTTTACAATTTCTCAAAATGGATGGAACAGGTCAACTTTGGTTAAAGTAGATATTCAACGTTCAAAAGATCCCCTGACAGGGCATGAATACTGACAGCTGACTAGCCAAGAGGACTTAAATTGGATTTAGATTTACATCTAGTGCTCAAAAACGTAAGAACATCCGTCTATGAGCACACAAAAGTTAGTGAAAGCCTGATGTTACCTTTCAGCCCTTCAGACTTGACCCTTGTATTGCTTTATTTAGCGTAATATTCCATAAGTATTGATTTATGCCTACAGGAACATAACTCAGTGGGAGGTTGTCAGGACGGCCGTGATGCAGGAGACACAGCGAGAGAGAAAAGTAAAAAAAAAAAAAACCTCACAGAGTGGCTTTAGAGACTAATTAAGTTGTATGTGGCACTTCCGTGTAGCATTTTTGAGTGCCGAAAGCAGTGATATGTGTTTAGAGCCTGAGGGCACAATCTCATTTTACATTCAGCTCCTTTTGTTGCTCCCCTGGCTGCAGGGAACTTTCCACAGTTTTAACATCAAATGACATTTACAAAGCAAAGGCTGTGCATATTTGCTCTTGCAGTCGACACTTGTGATATTTGCCACTGTTTTGTTTGATTTGTTGGGCGTCCTAATAAATGCAGAAAGTTTAGGGCCTATGTGAGTTTGAATTGGCCATTTATTGGTATTGATCATGTCACCTTATCATGGAATATAACAAGAAAGATAAACAAATATGTATTTATAACAAACACTGAGCATTGAAACAAGAATAACTTTACACTATGTGTAAGTACATCTGTGATGTACATATAGGCGTTTTTGATCTCAAGGGTTATGAAACTTCACTCAGCCTTAGAGAAAATCAGCTGACCATGAGGGACATCTAGTGGTAAATAATGAAACCTCCTCAATAGCATTACATTATGTGACACTTCAAACAAAGAGCGCCCACTTGTTACTTCTGCTACACTGTTTTGCATGATACTTGTTGAAAGAACAAATGGAATTCCAAAGCTCTATTGTTAATATTTTACAATGTATCATTTGTGGTGTATCTAAGTCTCTGTGTTCTTAAAGCTGTTGTCTGTAACACTGTAAGCTAATGTAAACATAAAACTCCATGACTTTAAACCAGAAAACTTACACAAGGAAGAAATAAATGGGAAAAAGGAAATAACTTTAAAAAGAAATTGTTCATATCAATTAGTACAAAAAGTTACAACTTTTCAAATAAATAATGTAAATGTAACTTGACCTTAGTTCCAGAATGAGGGTGTGCCCGGCACAGTAGATGGTGATGAGTGTTGTCATTGTGTTATGGATTAGTTGCCTCCAGGGAGCGCCCGTCTCCAGTATTTAGTTCACTGCCCACCTTTTCTACCTGCCTACAGAAAGTGTCAAGCTCGACAGAAAAGTATACAGAACAATACTGGAACAAAGCCTTCAAAATAAAAGCGTAAAAAAACGGAGTCAAAAAAGGACAAATAATATTCAGTGGAATCAGCAACTTCTTCAGCTGTTACATGTACTTGGTGGGTGTGGTGTAATATAACTAAGTACATTAGGTCAAGTACTGTTCTTAAGTACAATTTTGAGGTACCTGTGCTTGGGTATATTAATGTTATGCTACTTCATACTTCTACTACACTACTTTTCAGAGGCAAATATGTATTGCTTTTTAGATCAACAATTAATTTGTTACATTTTGTTTTTCAGAGTTAGGAAAGCAATGATTTAGTCGAGCCTGATTCCACGCGGTATCGGCCAATACCCAAAGCCCAGATATCATAATTGGAACTGAGAAAGTACGATCGGTGCATCCCAGAAAGTATAGGAAGCATTTACTTTTAATATTTTCGGGTAGAGCTCCAATTTACGGATAATCATTTTGTACTTTTAACTAAAGTGAAATTTTGAATGCAGGACGTTTTACTTGTAATTGAGTATGTAAATATATCTCTACAGTGTGGTATCACTACTTTAACTCAAGTTAATGATTTGAATACTTTTTCCACTCGTGAAAATGTTGCAACATATTATGTTCAATGACATAAGAGCCAACAACAGATTTAATTTGAAAGCAGCCAACCGGAAGCGTGTTTTATTCTTGTAGTCGGGTCGGCTTGACACCTGTCCAACTTAAACCTCCCCACCTTCACAGGCCTGCCGGCCCTCCCTCCCATGAACTAACCACCTACAACAAGTTTGACAGCTCAGCTTTTCCCCGTGCTCATACGCAGAGCAGCAGCAGCAGCAGCAGCAGCAGCAGACAGCTGACTCTCCTTCTCTGGACTTTTCTTTGTTTCTCCCTCTCAGCTTGAATCATTTGTGTTGGCATGTGTGCGTCTTGCGTCTCCTGCTGGATATGAGGAGTTCCATGCGTCCGTAGTTTTGGTCACTTTTCTCTGTTGGATTCTTTTTTTTTTTTTCTTTTTTTTTTTTTGGTGGCGTCGGTGCAGTTTTATATATATTTTTTTCTTAATCGGGTGTAGCGAGAGGATCTAAGTTAAACATGTCGAGGAGCGCGGAGGAGGTGAACAAGCTCACTGAGAGTACATACAAGGTGGGTTCTGGTGTGAAAACAACAGGTGCGACCACGACACGAGAGACACGAAGCTCCATCCATAACACCTCCACGCATGTGTCCACTACTAAAACACCTTCCCCGGCTGCGGTTCAACTTCCAGGTTTACCAGCTGAAGGGGTTTTAAACAGCTGGTTGAATATTAAACTGTTCACTATTAGTGCAGGCAAAGATTGAGTGAAGCCTAAACTCAACCTGGAATCTCTTTACCTTCTTTTTTTTTTTTTGGCTGATAATATAGCCCAATATACATGTGATGATAATATGTTCTGTGTTATAAATGAGTGTCAATGCTGTATACAAGCTGTTTTAACGTTCAGGTTGGGTGTTGTGCTGTTGAGTTATTAGCCTCTGCTTCAGTAGAGACAGACTGCGGTGTTGGAACTGTTTACATTAACAGATCGTACTTGGAGTGGCTTTAACAGACTATTAGTGAGTTTGGATCTCTGGTTTTGAAGAAAATAGATCCACCCTAAGAGTTCCATTTCCTCATGAAAGTGTCGCCTCGGTTGATCAGCATCCTGTGAAGTGCTCCTTAGTGTACTCTGGCATCTGTGCCATCCAGTAATTAAGTTGAGTTTATTTTCTAAAGATAAGTGGATGCTTTGAAAGTGAATGGCTTTTACTTGTTCTGAGCTGTTGGATAGCGGGGGAAAGTGTCCCTCAAAACATTATCAATTGTCAGTTGCTTTTTATGGAGCACTTTTTGCTATGTGGTTTCATTCGGGTTAAAAGAGAAATCTGACCAATGAGTAAAAAGATCATGCATAAATGGATGTGAGCTAAAAATCTAGGTCAGTCCTCGACCAAAATGAGAAGATTTAATCGACAGATCTGTGAGACTGAGTTTCTCCACAAAGAATCACACAAAAGCACCACTTTAAACCTTGTGTTCATCAAAGATGTGCTCATAAGTTACTTGGAAATAAGTCATTCAGCATGAAAAAAGCATAAAAAAAAATGACTAGTTGACTAAAGAAATCATATTCGACCAAGACCAAAACGACCTATTAATCGACTAAGAGAGGGCAGTCCTGCACAAGTCCCACCATGAGCTTTATAACTCCACAGGTGGCAAAGTGAAGGTGTGGGGGGGGGGTATTACCTATGTAAAGAGGCTGGGGGGGGACTTAATTATTTTTCTCACAAACATTTAGCCTTCTTGAGTGGCTTTTACCCGCTGGCCTCCTCTCAGGACAGCCTCCTTGGTGTGATGAAATGCAGGCAAAAGACTCCGGGTTTAATAATTTAGCTGGCTGAGTGAGTTGTGCGGTAAGATTATACAGCGAGCTCCTCGGCAGCCATCACCTCTGGCTCGCCGCTATAATCAACAGGAGCTGTGTGTTTACTTGAGTGGTGCAGCAAGTTAGTGGAAAATTGTGTGGCCAAAATATTTTTGTGTACATATTTCATCATATCTGAAATGAGAGGATCAGAGGTGTCTTTTCCTTTTCTATACTGAGATGCACAGCTTATGTGTCACTTATTGACAAAGGTCTGAATCGAGTGGGGGAGAAACATTGTTTGCCGCGTGTGTCTTAAAGTGGATTACCAAAGTTTAATCATTTCCTGGATTCTGGTCTTGGGTGTGAACCTAAGCTAAGACAACATCATGATGTGTGACATGGAGAAAGAATGGCTCAATAATTACAGAGATAAGTGCTGAGTCTAAGACGTATTATATTATTTAGACATATATAATTACTGATGATAGTCCCACTTTCTGGCATTGTTCAATGCTGGATGTTCTTTATGCAAAGACCCCAAAATGATTTGTTGTAAAAATCTTCTTTTCTTCTGATGTGTTCACTGTTTTGTTTCCTCTCATTGGCATTCTTTTCATTCTTCCTCATTCTTTTGTTTTTGAAGTACTGGCATCCGTTTGTTAAGCTCTGTGTCATTTTCCATGGAGCAGCCTTTTGTCTTCTATGACATTATGTGTCAGAAAGATCAAGACTGCTTGCATAGCATGCATGTGAATTCATTTTTGCCCAAAGGTCATAGGTCATAGCTCCCGTTAAAGAATAGTCAGCAGGGTTTAAACACGACCGCGTGTGTTCGGTTACTCACCACCTCGTTCACGTCTGATGTCACTCAGTCAGGTTGGACCGTCACCTGTTGAGTCAGCAGCGTTACAACAGCATAACAATTACAACCTTGAATGAAATCATGACTAATGTGTCTCTCCTTTGTCTCCACCCACACAGAGTGTAATGGACCAGTTCAACCCAGGACTGAGGAATCTGGTCAACCTGGGAAAGAACTATGAGAAAGCAGTGGCTGGTGAGCATGTGTCTACATGAATAAACATTCACAGTAACTCAGAGTTTAGAAAAACAACTTATTGTAACTAAAAGGATGAGAGGACAGACAATAAAGTTTTTTTTTGGGGGGGGGGGGGGTCCAGGTATACCTTTTATAGAGAATATTTAGGTTGTTGGTCAATGGTCTTCAACATACTTTAGGGAGCCAATATAACATTAATGGTCATTTTATTGTTTTCCCAGCTATGATCCTGGCGGGAAAGTTGTATTTTGATGCAATGTCTAAGATTGGGGAGAATGCTGCAGTGTCTCCTGTCTCCAGAGAATTAGGTAAGTTTCCATGTTGCCCTGTCCTCAGCTACTGTATGAAATCTGTGTGTGGATATAGTTCCTGCTTACCTGAAACAGCCGTTTGTCTCACTTAGGACCCAGAGGCGTTTATTATTGGTTTCCAGGGTTGCATTTATACACAGTAGGTTTATTTATAGAGGGCATTTTCTGAGTAATTTCTTCTACATCAGACATCAACAGTTTCTCATTCCACCCTTTATGTAAATGCAGCTGTGTTTTCGTAGCAGTGTTTTACAATCAACAGAAATAAAAGACAAATGGATGAGGTAAACGGTAATAAACACAAGATAAAGCAAGGTAATATAAATACCACCAGTCATTGTTTTACAACGCTGCCAGCTTGAGCTCATCATGCAGGTAAGCAAATTTCCCAAAAGTCCCGATAGCCAAACTTGGTCAGTTTTTTCTTCCACCTGAACAGAGAGGAACCGGCTATCAGGCTCATAAAGAAACAATTATCTGATATACAGCACAGCGAGAGATTATTGCAAAGCAATTAACTTAATCTACAAAAACTCCAATCACGTTTATAGATGTGGTGGTGCTGTGGGTCCTAAGTTAAGAGCATTGCTTCTGAAGCTTCATCAAATGATTATCCCTGTTTTTTTCATTATTGAGATACACAAGCCAGTGGGCACTGTAGCTTGAACACAGCAGCAGTTAACCTTTGATCATTGCCAGCGTGATGCCTGGGATGGATGTGTGTGTGGTGAGCTTAATACACTGTAGCTTTGGGTTTGTTTGTTTCTAACCAACTCCCCAGGCTTCAGTTCCCACAAGCTCATTTATAGTCCAAAGATGTCTGGTCTCGTAACTCGCTGTGACTAGTGGCACACTTTGAAATAACCACGGCATGTCTCTCACGTCCCCTGATGATTAGCAGCAAAAGTGCTAATTAAATTCAGCAGCACAACGGGAAGAGTCACCTGGTGTTCTGGTGTCAATATCCTGGCACACCTAAAGTGGCACTCCACCCTAAAAACATTAAATTGTCCTGAGTACTTGAAGGAAAACAATTTGTAATCTCCTCCTTAATGAGGGAATGTGGCTAGTCAGATTAATTTCATGTTGGCCGCAACAAATTCTAATGGTGACAAGTTTTTATTGCGCAAAACAGTGTGATTATAAATCCACGTCTCAGCTTTCCATCCCTCCGTCTGTTCAGCATGTTGGAAACAGACATTGTTTCTGCTACAAAGACTTGAGTGTCTGCAGCATATGAGAATATGGAGACAAGTTGAGAAGTTTACTCTCAACCATGGTTAAGTGTGCAACAGTCAGCTCTTTATCAATCGACAGGTGGTTGATAATCAAAATAAATCTAAATGTTGATTTTTTTTTGGTGTTTCATCAGTTACAGTCTGTGATCTTCTCACATTGTAGAAAGAAATAATGTCCTCTCCACGTAAACATGTTGACATGGCAGAAACACCGAGGTGTGTCACGTCTAGGTCATAAAATGAACTCAGTGTGCAGGTGATGCACTTTAGCCTCTGAAAATTAAACTGGCATGTCATGACACCGTGTCATCTATTTTAAAGATGACAAAGGATTTTCACCCCAAAATAACCAAATTGCTTAAAGATAGCTTTTCTGTATTTAGTGTCCACATGTATACAAACATTGCTGTTGGTTCCTGCTTAGAGCAGTTTACAGTAAACCAGGTCCTCTGTGGCCTCTTGGAATATGCTTCCTGTAATAGGAAGTGAAGAGGAAATGAGGGGAGGGACATCAACAAACTGCTGGATATTATCAGTGTCCATCTAAGAGATTCAAAAACCAATTATCACCCATTTTAAGATTCAAAATAAACACATAAATTCCCCTTTAAAAAAAAAAAAAAAAAAAACTAGAAATAATAAGTCCGAGGGATGACGTAGACTTTCCATTAGCATTACAAAACTGTTTTAATGTAAGGTGAAGTCACACTCACCCACTAATCCCTGTATTAGAGAGACAGACAGAGACAGAGAGAGACACGTGGTCTCATGGCAGATCAGTTTGGTCTGAGTCGTTATGAGGGATTATGTAGAGCAGGGGTGATTAAAGACACACTACAAACTAATGAGCCGGGCCTTTAATGCATTGTAACTGGAGTCTGCAGGATAGGTGACCTTTTGAATGTGGTTTTCAAGGCAATAATATGAATTATAAGGAAGCAGAATGTCCTGCTAGAAACACGAGGTGTTTCACAAAGAATAGAAGAGTCTCCCCACCTTGTGAGCTCGGGGATGTAGTGAAGCTGCCCCGTCAGAAACCTGAGCTTCAGTGATGCGTAGCCAACCAGAAACCGGATACTCTTGAGAGGCATTGGAGGACCGGTGCACCTCGTCATCCTACCTTCTTCCTCTAATTCCTTTAGTCTCCTTCCTCCTCCTCCTCCTCTGCCAGAGTTCAAATGTCAACAGCTCTTTCATTCAAGCACTCATGCATCTCACTTGTTTCCTTCGCTGGTCTAACCAGAAGCAAGAATTAAGATCTGAAGCACCAGGGTGTTTGTATTCGAGGTGAAACTAAGTGTCACTGAAGCTGGAACCTAAAATATGTTGTTGGTTTCCTCAGATCATTTTTGACAAGGACCATACAACTGTTGGCAAAAAGACCCTGAGGAGTGTTTAACAGCCTGTGAGACGCCGTGACCGTGGAGCATTTTGTTATCCGCAGGGAATTGAATCCCATCCAATCTTGTTCTTTTACAGCAGCAAAGGCTTTACAGACGCTTTATACACACACACACACACACACACACACAGGCGCGGCATCCTTTGATGGTCCTGGCCCGATCAAATGGCATCAGGCCCACTTTACATAATCCAAGCATGTTTGCATGGTGTGTCAGGTGGCTCTCTCCCATGCCAGGATTATTTTGCCCATAGTCAAAAACAGTGGAAGAACTGTGGGCCGCTTTGCATGCTAGCAGCAAAATGTTGTTTACAAAATCAGCTCAAAGTAGGGAGGTTTTTCTTTCCTCTCTTCCTATGTTTTGCAATACGTTCACTTCCGTTCATTTCTCCTCACAGACTTTATTTATTTTTACTTCATTTCTTCTACTTCATCACTGCTCCACAGTCGCCCCGGAGCTCATGGCTCAAGAATGAAGTTGATGACATTTCCTGTTGCAATCAAGTCGTCGTTGTTTCACAGAATGCAGTCATAATGACGAGGCTCACAGAAGAGCATGACCCATCTATCTGTTCATCTTAGAATGAGAAAGAATAGAATGATCAATAACATTGTCGTTCCTCTTTGTCTCACTTGCTGTATGACGACATGTCAGAACTTAACCACTTAGTGGATAAGTTCAATGACGTGGCCGACAATGCTTTAAAGGACAACAGCAGATTTACTGTAGCTGTTCTGTTGTCTTTCACTTAACTCGAGGAACAGAGGAACCATTATAGACCTCTTTGCAATTTCACATTTGCATACGGTCTGGCTCATCCGAGTGAAAAGTTCAACTCTTGGCACTTATCTTGCCTAATTGTCAGATGTTACCTTCTGTGTTTGAGTAACAGCTCTCAGCCCTGTAATGTTGAATGTAAAACCGCTCCACCGACCACAGTGAGTGCAGCGAGGACCCGTTTACAGCCTGGTAAACAGGTCTGGAGGCCGCCCGTCTGTACCGTGTGGGTTTATCTCGGCTTGGTGTTGTTAGCTAATGGCGGTGGATGGTTCCCGGCGTAATCCACATCATGACACACTTTTGCCCTCACACCTTGCTCGATCGAGAACACCTGTTGCTTGGCAACGTTTTGCACAGGCCGTGACAACAATAAACAAATGAGTGTGAACTGCTGGGGAAAAACCTGCTGTTGATTCCTGTGACGCTACTGTGGCTTTTTGTCAGTAACGGCACACGTTGGCATTGATTTCATTATTGAGATATGTTGATGACTCACAACTCCGGGTCCAACAAATAAACCGGTCTGTCAATGTATTTGACTCTATACCACACCTAGTGACGTTTTTAAGATTGCATTGTTCTTATTGTAAGATAAGGAAACGTTAAGGTCAGATGTGTCAGGGAAGTTAGCCTGGCCATTTCACTTTCTGGTTTGCTTTTAACACAGCGTCCTTCTGAGTAATGTGGTGAACCTTTTCTCAGACTCTGAGCCAGAAATCTCCAATTTAGTATTACTTACATACGACAAACTTTCCAGTTTCATTCCTATCTATATTCTGAATGTTTTTACTGATGGGTTTGTTCATATATCATTTACAGAATGATTTATAGAACATTTAATTCTGAAAAAAAAAGGCAAAATATTTTCTGATTTATCTATTGGTAAAGAAATGTCAGCAAAATAAAACAAGCATTTTGAACCTGGCTTTATCCAATGTTCAGATTTCTGTTCTGGCAATGTATGCAAATGAGCTAATATTTAATAAGCTAATACCTAATTTGCATATTTAAACATAGAATTTCAGAAAACTTGTAATACAAAAAAATGATTGTCTTAATGTTAGTAATCAACTGGGGAAGTTTCATGGTGATATCTATGATAAGAATCCTATTCACCCATGGTGTCTCCCCTCCCCTCTATCCCAGCCCTGCTCCCCCCTCAGTCCCTGTCCTCCAGCTCTGTCAAAGGGCAGATTTACGGGGAGGATCTGTTATCTGTCGAGCTGTTCGACCTGCGCTGAGAGAAAGAGCCAGGTCGCCACGAGGCAAGGTGGGGCAGTGAAACACAGAGTGGGGAAGGGCCGTGTTTACAATGTACAGGACACCGTGATGCGTCAGACTCACAGCCTGTTGAACGTCAGTCAGGGCTTTGCGTCTTACATTTGAACACGTCGGAATGCTGTTGAGAAACAGAAAACAAGATTATTTTTTTTCCACTGGAGGAAGTGTCACCTTTTTCAGGAAATATGATTTTATATTGATGGGTTGATTTATTGAATTTGAACAGGAAGAATTACTCTCAAGGCACAAGGACAGCTGTTCCCTTTTTATTAATCTTTAGAAAGGTGAGGTTTGTGTGGATGACTCCTTTTCACATTTGGTGCAATATTGGTCTACAGCATCTACAAACATGGAAATATTGAATGACTAAAGTCTTATTTATTCACCGAGCCAACGCCTCCACTCTGTGATGACCCAGGTCTTCTATTTATATACAAATTAGCTAGTTTCTGAATCAGAAGCCTCTGTGGGAAATGTGGCTTTGAGCAACAGCTCAAGGTTACATCCATATCTACAGCCCTGTGTACAGTACAGCTGTACTAGTTGGCTCCTGAAGAATGAGGTTATTTTTTTCTCGTGACATTTGCTCACTGTACACAGAAAAATAAACTCCTATGGGAAAAGCTCAATGCGGGAAAAAGACATAACATCCGGTATCAAGTTTCCATTCTGAACATTTGCATCCTGCCTTTATATCTAGATGTCACATGATCCCGCGGGAGAGAGATAGTCGTCCTTTTGTCACGTATCCTACATCTATTCTGCACACACAGGAAAAAATAACCAAGCATACACTTTCTGTAATTTTAACGGTAGTTTGACTTCAGTTTGATTCCGATTCTTCTGACAAATGGACACTGCTGACGATCATCCAAATAATTTGCTGACATCTGAAGTTGCAGCCGAATATCAGCTGCTGTCGTGTTTTGCCGATTCTCCATCAATCTCTCTCTGAAAAGTGACCCTCAGTCTGTGCGAGACAAGTTCGCAGAATCGTTGGCCCACACACATCTTTGCAAACACACACATTGTTGCTTCATGTCTTCTGAGGGGTGTTAAAAAAAAATGGTGTTTTGTCAAGGGACCAAACACTTATACACACATACAGCTTTTCAATCTGGGAGAAGCGCTATCCAGGCCACAGACAATATGTTAACCACAGACACAAGTCGGAATGAAGGCCATCTGGCTCAGAGTCGAGTTACTGCTCATAATGCTGAAAAGCAATGGCACATGTGTTTACTGTTTGCCATTATGTAGTGGTAACTAAAAAAGCAACTAGAAAAGTAAGTAAGTTTAAGTTTGTAATGTATTTCTTTGTTTGTTTTCATTACAAATGAAGTTTTGTGAATTCAATTGTGGTTTTAAGCGTTTTTATGATCACTGAAGGTGTGTGCTGTAACGGGAAGGTCATTAAGAAATGTAATTATGATATTCCTCATAATGCCCCATAATCCTAATTTGATTGCCTTCGTGAGCAACATGCAATGACAGAAGGTTGTATTTTGTGGCTTCTTGCCATCTGAGCTCTTTTTGATTAGCTAAAACAGTAGGAGGTCCAGTTTTTCTGATCCAGCAGAATGTATTTATTTTACTTTCATTTCAGCGACAGAAATCCTTTGTGACATAATCCGTGGCCGGTAACATTTGATGGTTTTTGAGGTTGAAAGTGACGCACATCATTTCTCAGCAATGCTTTCAATCATAAACGGTATATATTATGTATACAGTGTGTTTATTGTCATTGTACACTGTTTGCACAGAAAGCAAACAAGACCAAACAATGATATTACTGCCAGCCTATTCATCTTCTAACGTGTGTGTATGTGTATGTATGTGTGTATGTGTATATGTATGTATGTATATATATATATATATATATATATATATATATATATATTATGTGTATATATTATGTGTATGTATGTTTACATATTTATGTATAATTAGTATATATTTCATTCTCCTGCTCCTCTTCTCTCTGTGTGACAGGTGTAGTGCTCATGGACATATCAGAGGTCAACAGAAAGGTTCATCTTGAGCTGGAAGAAAATGTGAGTGCTGGATATGTTTTTGCGCTTCCGCACATTCTTCCTGAAAATTGCTGTGTAACCGAAGTTCTCACTAATTGCGTTGCCTCACCCAAACGCACTTTTGTCGGTCACTCTCTGAAACTGTTACTCTAGACAAGCGCAAGCAAAGCGTCACTTCACTAAGCACCATTTAGTGGTACACACAGTCAGCCAGGGGCTTTCTCTCCCCTCTCACTGCCGCCCCTCCTTCCCCACCTACGTCAACTTGGACAGGCGTAACACAAAGAGGTCGGATGAGGAAACAACAGGTTTGGATTGTAGGAGCACCTGTTGGTTTCCTTCCTTGCTGAAAACAGGGGGCAGGCCTCAGCATGCCTCGGGAAAGCACCAGCTGGAGCTGTTGCAATCTGTTGCAGCCTCATTTAGGTTGTTAGCCTGCTAACAATAGAGTAGAGCTGCAAACACTGATTATTTTCATTATTAATTAATCTTTTAGTTGTTTTTTTTCTTATTCATTTATCAATTGTTTAGTCTGTATTACGATAAAAAAATGAAGGTCAGATGCTCATTAGAAGTTCCCGATGCCCAACGTTGCATCTTCCAGTTGTTTATTTTGTCACAACAAAAGTTAAAAACTCAAAAGGTTTGTGAGGATATGAGGTCGAAAGAATGCTGCAAAATGTCACGTTGGAGAAGCTGTAACCTACAAATGTTTGACATTTTCATTGGATAAATTACATAAACAAATAAACTGATTACTGATCATCCACTAATTGTTAAATAGTTTCAGCAATTATTCAGCAACAATTGGTAGCGTTTACATTGTTAATGGAGCCTTTTAGATCTTACTCACTGTCCCCACGCGATCTTTGCTGCACGAGTGATTTGTTTGGGAAAATAAATAATGCCAGAATTTGAAAATAACCTGTTAAATCTGAACCTTGGGGCAGAAAAGTTGCGAGGCACTCCTCTGAGACGTTGTTGCTAACAGCATCAGTGAGTGGGTCGACTTGTTAATGGCCTCCAGCTGGTGAGTCACAGCATCAATTCGGGTCAGAGAAAAAACGATGGAAGAAAAACCTTCCACAGACTTCGATGAGCGTGTGTGTCGTGTGCGACAAGGTCTCCGCGGTCGCCTGTGTGTGTGTTCAGTAATGGGGCCTTCCAGTCCTTTGGTCCGCCCCATGCGGGGGCCGCCGCTGCATCGCATCAAGGCTGTGGCGATGGAGGCACTTTGACACACTCACACTAACGGGAGAGAGTTCGAGAGAAAGGGAGAGAAGTCTGTGGGCATTCCCACGCTTAGTTTCTGACTCAGTCATAAGCGCAACCTCGGACTTGGCTCTAACCCCCGCACGCTCGCACAGATACTCTCTAAACCATCGCGCTCCATTTCTCTCTTTGAGACCTGCCGTGTTGTCTCTGTTTGCCTGCTGACAGCAACGCTGACAAACTGCAGCACTTCATCCTCACATCAAGTTTAAAATCACCAGTGTGTCTTCTTCCCCTCTCCTCTCTCTGGTCCCCCCGCCTCCTCCTCCTCCTCCTCCTTCTCCTCCTCCTGAAGTTTAAGAGGTTCCACAGGGAGATAATATCCGAGCTGGAGAGAAAGACTGACATGGATGTCAAATACATGACCGTAAGTAATTTCTGTGCACGTTCATCTTTGTTTGAGTGTCCATGGACTCACACAGACACTCACTGTTGACATGTTTTGACAGACATATCAAAAATATAACAAAATCAACTTGTCAAAAATAAGACAAACATAACAAAATATACTTTTTTGGGCAGCGTGTGTTCTCATGAGGGGGTCATGCGAACACACGCTGCCCTACAAAAGTATATTTTGTCATGCTTTTGACATCTGTAAGTTAAGGGCTTCAGTTTAAAACATTTGGTTATTGATAGTTGTGATCATGAGCAGGTAGATGGAAGGAAAACTCAATGATATGAGGCTTTCCATTGACACTCAAACACTCTGATCCTGGGCAGCAAATCAGTGCTATAATTTTCTGTCATTATGACTGCAGACATGGCAATTACTTTATGCCCTAATGTGAGTTATTACTTGCAACACAACACAAGAAAAACAAGGTCATATTTCCACCACTATCACAAAACAAAGACAAAACATATTGAAGTTATTGCTGTTTAATGAAATATTTGTCTTCACCAAATGGCAGATGGAACCAACTTAACACAAAGAGAAATTATTCTATAAAACCTCACAGCCTACTTGATAATGTGATACATGATGTTATGTCCAGCGATGACTTCAAAATGAGGTATGACATAGCTTTTTGAAGAAAGTCATCACCAAACTTGACTTCACTGAATTGAAATTGAGCCGGTTATTCCGAAAGTGCAAACTCGCACTTGATTTCTGCGAATATCAGGTCGGCGTTTCTGCATTCACGTGGGTTTCCTCTCTCCTCTGCTGCAGGCCACGTTTAAGAGGTACCAGATTGAGCATAAGATGAAGCAGGACACTCTGGAGAGATCCCAGTCAGACCTGAAGAAGCTGAGGAGGAAGAGCCAAGGCAAGAACGCCAACAAGTACGAGAACAAGGAGAGCGAGGTGAGACGGACGCACACGCGCCGAGAGACACGTGACGCATCACACGCGCTTTCTTTGCGTGTTCATACGCGCGCAGACATTATGACACAGAAAACACACTCATTCACAAACCTAGACACCCGAGACGCTGCGTGTCAAAGACAGTGTAACAGTAGTTGGGGACAATGTGCAAAGTGTCTGTCTGTCTGTGCATTCATGCATCTGTTTGTTGTTGCTTCTTTTGTCCGCTCCACGAATCCACCCGCATGCCATCCTCTCTCGCTCCACCCGCATGCTCACTGATAAGAGTAGACACACACAAGCACAAGCAACCAAACAAGGAGGGATGTTAAACATTTGACCAGAGTTAGCAGATGTATACGACTGTACAATCCGAGCACTTGTTTGCAAGGATACGTACAAGTGCTGCACTGTCTCCACTCTCAATGGCTGCCAGTCATCATGACAACCACGGAGATACATGTGTGAAGTGGACATTACCTTGATGCACTAAAAGACAAACCTATGCTCTAATAGTTGTCTCAATTCTGTTTGTAATACGAATCATTGGTGATCCATTTTAGAAAATAAGTAACTGATGCAACAATTCATCTCTGAGGAATGTGAAGTCATTACAGTCAGTTACAGTTATTACCTGGTGCCACCACGCCCCAACAGGGACTCTGTAGAATGAGAGGAGTTTAATGTCAAAGCTGTGACCAGATCTTACATAACCTCCCGACCATCGATCCAGTCAGGCAGTGTGTGTGTGTGTGTGTGTGTGTGTGTGTGTGTGTGTGTGTGTGTGTGTGTGTGTGTGTGTGTGTGTGTGTGTGTGTGTGTGTGTGTGTGTGTGTGTGTGTGTGTGTGTGTGTGTGTGTGCGTGCGTGCGTGCGTTTAAGGGTTTGTGTATCCTGTCAACAGTGCACCTACCCCTAACCTGGCTTAGCGAGAGAGAGAGAGAGGAAGAGAGAGAGACAACCAAAAATTAATAACACAAGGAGTTATATAACCAATATAGTTTTATTCCAGCTTTAACTTTTGATTCATCATTACCCAGCAAATAATATTAATGATTTCATAATAACAACAATAGTGAAAAAAAGTCCCTTTCTCCAGTCATGTAAACTTGGATTGCGAAGCTGTCACTTTTGGTGTAAGCATGCTTTGAACTAGTCAGTGGATCACTTATTTGATGGACACAAAAAAAGCATAGGTTTTCAAGCATTAATATCAAAAAACTACTAAAGTTTACTAGTTCCAGCTTCTTAAATGTAAGGATTTACTGCTTTTCTTTTTCATATATCTTAGTAAACTGAGTAACTGCTTTCTTTTGTTCAGACAAAACCAGACATTTGAACATGTCGCCTTTGGCTCTGAAGTTTTGGAGGGCACTTTATCACAACTGTTTGTTATTTTATCGGCTAAATGAGATCCAGGAGATTACTGGATAAAGAAAAAAAGTGGAGCCCTAAATGTATACTCTTTTACTATAACCGAAAGTGTAATATTACTTAAATACATGTTCGAGAACATGATAAACTCTTTCTCCCTTGTCTTCTAAAACGACAGACTTCCTTCCTCTATTCTTCTCACTTATGTCTTTCATTCGTTTGTGTTCTCGTTCCTCCACACTCTTTTCCCACTATATCTCTATCCACGTCTTCTGTTTCCTCTTTCCTTCTCACCTCTCCTCTCTCCCTAACCGTCACCCCCACCAAGCCATGCGTCAGCTTGTTCGCTCGCTGCTGTGCTCAACAATCTACGTCAAGGCCAGGTATTAGGATTTAGCAGCAGACACCGATTGGCCGGGCGGACAGACACGGTGCCGGGGCTTAGAGGCAGGAGTTTACAGCAGCAGAGGTTTCACCAGCAGACACCAAAGACACTGAAGTCAGATACGTGATTATTTTTTTAAAAGGAAGGGAGAGCGCTGTCAAAACTGCCAAACAATTGATTAAAGGACTCTTCAAAACAAAGTGAGCGCAGGGTTTACCCTCTGTACGCAAGATAAACAAAGATCAAGATGTGCATCACCGCTCATGTGTGTCAAAGACGGAAAGGGTCATTTTCGTTTTTGAAGAAGTGTTTTGTCTTATCTCTCTGTTGCCGCCCCTCCTTCTTCCTACCGATAGTAAGACATAGGATAGCATTTCACACTCCCACTTGTTTTCCCTCATCCACTTGTTGGTAGAAATTAAGCCGCCCACCTCTACAGTTCTGGAAAGGTGTTCACTCTCTCTTGTACTCGTTCTCCATTTCTCTCTTAATTCTATTCTATTGAAACAATCTTTATTGGACAACAAACAAAACAATTATGAAATTATAATTACATAGTGGAACATCGCAGTGAGCTAAATGAATGCCCTTTATGAATACTTATTTTAAAATGGAGATAATCAGTTGGTCAGTTGGTAACACACTGTTACATTACGAGTGATGTAGCTAGTGAGGCACACTCACCTTGCCTCTGCAAGGGCAAGAACGAGGCAAGGCAAGTTTATTTGTATAGCACATTTCAACAAGGCAACTCAAAGTGCTTCACATAAAACCATTAAAAGCATCAAAACATAATGTAAAAGAAAAGAAGAACAGGGGCATTTATGATAAGATCTTGATCTAAAATCAGATAGGTTTGCAATTTTTGCAGTATCGAAAACATTGTGGTGTAGAGGTAACTCCCCAGTTCAATCCTTCATCTAGATGTTTAAGAATATGTGGCTGAAAAGCACACTCTTCACAGGCAATTGATGATTGGGTATGCAGACATTTTGTCAGATTATTATCATAAATACTATTTTTAAAAGTACAACAATCAAATTCTTTCTGGAAGTCAGCAAAGCAAGAGTATGCTTCAGATTAGTTTTGGACAACATTAAAGGTCAGTCTGTGGTCCTCATAAACCCAACCTGACTTTGGGGTTACGCATTATGTTCTTTAAAGATACTGCATGATGGCGAGTTGATTTGTGTTGCAGTAAAGCTTGTAGTTATAGCAGCAGGCTGAGATTATGGGATGTGTGTGCTTGCTGCAGAAATTAGCATTTGCTGGTTTGCTGACCTGTAGCCACAGAGATCCGCGGTTTATGATACCGTCTGTCCGAGATATCAGCAACTCTAAAAGGAGAAGTTCATGTCAGTACTTCCTGGAATTAGAGAGACGGACAGATTCACATTCGTTCGGTGAGACGGACGGTGCTGTTTGGACAAGGGTGATGTCACCGCGGCTCAAAGTCGCTTTTGTCACTGAATGCACACACAGGTGTGCAGAGGTCATGTTTTTTTTTTAAATATTCTCCTCGTTTTTATGGAAATAATTCAGTAGTATTGTGTGTTTCTGTTTGAGTTATGAGGGCATGTTTACTCAGACCTTTACACCGAGAGGAACAGTTCTACAAACATTTTGGTTAGGTAATTAAATAGGAATTAAGCATTAAGCAGAGTTTATTTTTGCAGTTCACATTCATTTGGGTGAACCACCTAACATTCTCCTACCAAGTGGCTGCCACATTTCAATGTTCAATATGTTTCTGGGCATAAATGCACTTAAACCATCACAGCTTCCTGGTAAATAAAGCCTTCAGCGATTTTAAGACTTTATCAGATGAGGATGGTTGTAAAAACTGAATAGAGGTTAGGACTCTGAATAGAGTCAGGGTGTGTGCCATTATATCAACAACCGTTATGGGCGTGCCAATTCCAGGCACTTGGATAGGGATGACAATATGGATCTCAGGTGTAGCTTTGACAAGGAATCAGGGACAAAAGACGATGTTAAAAGAGGTGCGGGGGCCTCTGACTGTGTTTCTTATTACTCTTTTTGAGAAGAACATGTGTTATGTTAACGATTGGTTAGAAAGTCATATAAATGCATCGTATGAGCCAGAATTCAAATCCACATGATGATTATATGTAGGTAATATTTGCAAAGGCTCACACCTGGGCCCTGGTTATTAATGGTAACATTAATAATACGTTAATACAATCCATTATGTGTGCTGCTTTTTTTCTGAAACCACAACCAGCATTGTGTTCGTTCTTCCTCACAAAATGATAATATCAAATAAAACAAGATGATAAGGTAAAGACGGTGTGTATTCACTTTCACATACATGCACAAGGACATACACTAGTCAAAAATCCTTTCAGTAGCCTTCTGACCTTTTTAGAATCTCAGGCTGTCGGTGTAGATAACACATCCCCTCCCTACAACCGCTGTGCCCGGTCCCCTTTTTCCTCCTGTTGCTCCGTCCTTTCACTAAACACCCAAAGCAACCTAATCTGTCAATGCAGTAAACTGTAGTCGAATAATACCTTTCCCCCTGCAAGAGAGAGATTAGGATATTCAGAAAGGAAACCTGTTCCTTTCATATCATTTGCCCCAGTTGGGTTGATGTACAGATGTGCAGTGAAAGGGACTAGATGGCTTCAAACCGTGTGGTGGGGAAGATAAGACATGATGATCTATTTAAGATGGTAGTTTGTAAGACAGCGGATAACAAAAGACAAACTAATGGATTTCAATCCATTCACATTGACTTATTATTACATTATTATTATAATATTGTATTATTTGTGCGTTTGTTTTCAGTGCCTGGAAACGTTGACAAGCCGTCAGATGGACATGCAGCTGTTCATCGCAGACGGCTGTAAGGAGGCTCTGCTGGAGGAGAAGAGACGCTTCTGTTTCCTGGTGGACAAACACTGCATGTTCTCCTACCAGTTTGCCTCCTTCCACGAGAAGGTACAAGTCCCTTCTGCTCCTCATTATGTTAGAATCAAGCAGAAAGCCAGGCTTTTTCTTGTATAAACGCTGTGCAGGCTACGTTGCAGTGGAGGCGTAAAGCTATCTTTTATGTTCGACTTAATGTGGCTTTGAGGGGGAAATCCAAATATATCACTGAGATTTTTAACTTCAAGTACATCAGATTATACCTTACGTAAATAAACATTCGACGATTTTCAATAAAAAAGATTTGAACAACTCATTCCTAAACCCCCGATCTCAGGACTGTCATGTTGCCATAGTGATGAAAATGTGTGCACTGTTTTCTACTGATTACTCATGTTTTCTTTTAATATCTTTTCCTGTGTCCGTGCCTGCTGGACAGGCCAGAGACATGCTGACGGCAAAGCTAAACAGCTGGCAGGACCAGTGCAACGACGCCTCCGACATGCCCGACAGCATCATGTCCATGATCGAGGGACTGCGCACGCCCATCACCATCACACCTCTGCCCTCTCCGTCCCCGTCACGGCACAGTATGGTACGACGGGATGACAAATACAGACGTGTCCTCGTGCTAGATGTGGTGCCGCCTTGTTTCAAAGTGCCGCGTCTCTTTTGTGATGGTAGAACACAATATCGCAGCGATGATTCGTGATAGAAATCCAATAATTACATCCGTACAGACGATGTGATTCCTGAGCACTGTGCTGTATAGGTTTGCATATCAATGAAGAGAGAACGGGCTTCTTTAAAATGTGGAGTTCATATGAATGACGTGTATGTTTTGTAATCGAGATAAACTACATTTATGAAGCATGATGTAGCTTAATAGTCACATAAATGTAATTATGTTTAATATGTTATGACAATAACAAGTTAGAATGACTCTTGTTTATATCTTTATGGACCGGTGACTTTTAGTAGATTGTTAAATCAAGCATCTTGCTAAATATGCTATAGGTTAATATTTAGCTTTTGATGAGGCCACTAGTGCGATCGTTAAACAGTCAAATATAGATAACAGTACTGGCTTCACTCCAAAAGTGCTGGTAGTTCTAGAAATAATAGGTGTGCCAGGAAAAATATGCAGGATCTTTCTGCATTTTTGCATAATTGAGTCATAAAATGTGGTCTATAGTAAATAGTAACATAAAAACACCCGCATGTTTTGATGTATATATTCAATTATTTGCTTGAATGTTCAAGTTGGAAAAAGAAAGTGAACCCTTGGTTTTTATAAACTAGTTCAACTTTATTTTGCAGCAGTGACCTCAGCCTGTTTCTGGTGGTCAGATCTTTACTACCAGGTTCATCTCACAGAAGCTCAATTCATTTAAATGCCGGTTCCTGGCACTGTATTTACATGCTAACGTTTTCCTCGATGTTCTTGTGGCAGAACATGTCCACTCCTCCGGCCCCACCGCTGAAGGCTCAGACCAGTCCTCTGGCTAACATGTTCACCCAGGAGAACAGCACCACTGTGACCAGCACTACCAACAACAGCATAGGTATTACGGCATGGAATGTGGCATTGGTTTTTCATTTGGCACATCTGTGTCATGGTGACTTCTGTCATTAGATGCTACACACTGTGCTACGCTACCTTTAAGCCTGTGCTTTGCTAGAGCACACTGCATGAACTGTCTGTTCTTGTTCCTAGAAAAAAACAAATAGTATCTGTTTCACTTGGATTTTGGATTTGAGTGAGTTAGAAGTTGAAAGTTACTTTTGTCTATTGCTGTTTCGTTTGCTCTTTCAGCACAACAAAGACGTATGTCAGGATGGTTGTATCAAATAAATGTTTATTATAAATGATCGTAGGTCTGTGTGTCGGCCGGTCCACCTCTTTGGTCCAGACTGAGATATCTTAACAAGCATTGGATGGGCTGTTGTGAAATTTGCCACAGATATTCAGAAGGA
This sequence comes from Ophiodon elongatus, assembly GCA_016806645.1. NCBI lineage: Eukaryota > Metazoa > Chordata > Actinopteri > Perciformes > Hexagrammidae > Ophiodon > Ophiodon elongatus. The sequence continues at coordinate 3,830,995 of JACSYO010002129.1, forward strand.
TACATTCTGTTGATATTTCCTTTGGTGCCACCACAAGGTTGATATTTTTTATCTTATATTGAAATATCTTGAGAACTATTGGATAGATTGTCGTTCTGTTTGTTACAGATGTTCACACTTTGGTGAAAATCAAATTTTACGTTTGTCCAGTTTTTTTGATTTATGTGCAAATGACTGCCAAAGTAATGACATTCCCACCAGCCTCAGCTTTCCATTATGTCGATTGCTAATGAACAAATATTGCATTGGCTCACGACGTTGTCTTTGTGAGCATGTTAGGATGTCGAAGCTCAAAGCAACATTTTGCTCAAGTTGTTGTACTCTCACTGTTGCTCCTCATCATCCTCACTTTTCTTCCTTCCTCACTCCCAGACCACGGCAGCAGCGAGGAGAACAATCTTGGCAGGTCTGTGTCTGTCGCCACCGGCCTCAACAATATAGTGAAGAGGCCGCGAGTGCGCACCATCTTCCCCCACACCGCCGGCAACAACAACACACTGCTCAGCTTCGAAGAGGGAGACGTCATCGCCCTGCTCATCCCCGACGAGAGAGACGGGTGGATGTACGGCGAGCTGGAGAAGAATGGAAAGTGAGTCGAATCACACGTGTTGCATTTGTCTGAATTATACGTTATTAAAGACTCAGATTACATAAATAAGGAAAGGCATGCTGTACTTCAGCTCCCTTATGTTTCACGGAATATAAGCAATAAGTGATTCCTTCTGATTTTGTGGATTTACCATAATCCCCTACACTTCATCGTGGCCTTCATCATCAATGTTTTTTTTTTTTTTTGTTATGTTCCTCCACCGTCCTACCGGTTACATGATTGACACGGGTCGGACTGCGCTGGCCAGATGGTCCCTCGTCAGATTGTTATGCTGACCATGTACTCGCACTCACACAGCTCCAGGCTCACCGAGTGCTGCCTGAGCTGGAACACTCGCTGATAAGGAAATCAAAGTAAAGTGTGGCCTGAGGGTGGGATGCAGGATAGCAGACTGGAGGGATACACAGAGAGAAGTTCAGAGTACCACCTGCTCTCCCACACAGACGGGCACCAACCAAGCTCACTCTCCCCGGGTCTCTGATGTCAGATTCTTTTTAAACAGGGATTTGATCTGACATCTTGGAAGTGTGTTTTTTGAATTTTAATCATTTATCAGGTTTGATCTTTATCACCATCAAGAGAAATTACCTGGCAAATATACATTATAGAAAACTGATCAAGGGCAGAAAGGAAGCGAGGCTGCCACAAAGTTAAACTTCGGTTGTGCTGCTTCCGCGCTGCAAGTAGGGCGAGCTCGAGAGCCCAAAGGCTTAGAAAGCGTACATCATGTTCATCAGATCACTGCGTCTGATGAGACAAGCTCCGTGTCCTGCAGGAGGGTTTGGGTTTGGCTTTGACGCGTTTGGGTCTCTCGCTGGGTTTCTCCCTTTGTCTCGTATCTGCTTTGATAGTGTATCCCGGCAACTCGCCTGGCAACACCTCGGCTGATTCAGATAGCCACACACACTGTTGATGGACTGAGGGATGAATGTCAGCGAGACACTGAGTGATAAATAATACACCGCAGCAACATTTGACAAGTAATGACGTGTGACCATGCGTATTAGCATCATGGTCACTTTTACGACATCAAATGTGACCCCACTGTCTTGTTGTTGTTCAAACAGGCTTGTTAGAGTTTGGCTTTCTTGTCCAGGAAAAGTTAGAAGGGGAAAGTTAACACCCCTGGCTACCAGTCCTCTTGAGTTGTCCTTGAACAAGGTTTCTATTAAGGCCAAGTTGTTTCGGTGAGCCTGTCCGGTCGGAAACCCTTCCCTTGATAAATATAAGCTGCTATTAATATGAGTGTGATTGAGTGAGCTGTATTTTCCAGTAGGAGTCTTTTTTATCTCAGGTGCACAAAGGTAACACCCATTCTCAATGTCAGATGTGCAAATATTAACATTTATCCACTTATATGTACTGATTATGAACAATCTTGTACCATAACAGCACAATGACACACAGTCCTTGGTCTGAGCTTTTGATACAGTCAAGCTGTGACTCATAATTATTTTTAAACAAACATTTTCATTCTCTCATGAAAATTCCTTTAAATGTGTTTTCAAGCTTTACTAAGATTTTTTTTTTTTTTTTTTTATCAGATCAAGGTGAAATATTTGTTGGTGCACCTACACTTGTGACTAGCTTCATCACAGTTCTCAATATGGTTTTCAACTCCATAATGAAGTTATTTTGTGTGGGCACAAACAAATGGCTGCTTGATTTTATC
>JACSYO010002129.1:3835776-3843276 GCA_016806645.1 Ophiodon elongatus
CGCTGCTTGTACAGACAATACAGTACTGATTGAAGCTTATTTTCTTATGAAATTGAAATACTGAATACACATTTTGAAAAGCAGACAAAGGAAGAGATTTTCTTGGCTCATTTGAGGCTAAGGTGGTACACAATGTTAGGGGATGACTCATTTATTATAAAGACAACAACGGTGTTGTTTACCTTTTTATTATATGTGAGCTTTAGGTTGCTCAAACTGCTGCTTATTTGTGTAAAAACCTCCAGTCGGGGGCATTAGAGACTTTAAACTGTCCATAGGTGTTAATGCGTGTAGAAACTTTTTGTACCCAGCTCCCCGTGACCCTGAACAGGACATGTAATTATAGAAAATAGAAGGATGGATTTTTTTACTCTACTTTGACTGTCCAAAAATCACCATAAGATTTCGCTAAATATATTTTGGGTGGGAGACTAAAAGGCTAATGCGAGCTTTACTGCAGTCTTGTTTTCCAAAATTGCGGTCCTCGCACTCCGTTCATCCTCTCGTGGTTGTTGAGGCTGAAGACAGAAGCTCAGTAGGGCACAGCTGGGAAGCAGCTCGGCGTTGTTAGAATAATCCCCAGTGTGCTGATAATGAGTCTCTTCTCCAGTAAGAGGCAGTAACATTTGGATAGAGAAGAGAACGGAGTCTGGGTTAGCAGTGCATACACAGTACCCTCAGATAATATAATGATGACGCTTTCTGTATTTTAGCAGCAGATGTCTTTCAATATGTTCATCCTCACAAATTGTAACAAATATTTTTTATTTAATATCATTAATTTCAGCCAGCAACATTACTTATTTTTTATTATTATTATTATTATTATTATTATTATTATTATTATTTATATTATTATTATACTTTACGAATGTTGTCCCATTCGCAGACCAGGCAAAGTGTCAACCAAAGTTGCGGCTTTCCTCTCTGAAAGCTTTTGTTGTTTTCCTGTTCTGGGTGAATGTGAATGTAAATGTGTTGTGGTATGTCACGGCCCAACACACCTGCTCTGTCTTCACATACACAGCTGCTGCACTACATCACATCATCACATGACACTTCTCTAATCTACCTGGAGACTTCTGATGGCATTTTGATATTTTTTCATACCATATTATTTAGGCATGTTTCCCATTCAAAATGTTTAAAACATCTCACAGCCTCCTCAGCCTGTGTCCAATCACGTGTGTGTGTGTGTGTGTGTGTGTGTGTCCACTGTCAGTGTACATCCGGCCTACATCTCTCCACCACTGACTCTGCATTATGGTGGAATTCCACTCCTGGTGAAACCGATACCCGGCTTCCCTCCTTGTCGCTCTCTTCCTCCTTTCAGTTTCTCCAGTCATTGTTTGCCTGTTTATCTCAACATCGGCACTTTTGTCTCTCCATCTTCAATTGTTTGGTTTGTTAGGGGCGTGGCTGCAACATTCATGGACATTATTGTCAGTATGATAAGTGTGCTGCATCACTTTTTGTGTGATAAACTGAATTAGTATGGGCAAGTGGTAAAGCGGGTGTTTCCGCTGCACTGATACTGGGAGGAAGTCAGTTTAATTGTCCCATAATATTGTATGTTGTTTTTCTATTTATTTGTCGATAATCCTGACCGTACTCTAAAAAATCTATAATATAATCTGTACCAGTGCCTATATCTACATATTTTGTAGTCAATTTAATTGGAATTTATTTCAGCAAAACCTTTTTTTCAATGTCAATTGGTCCAGAGACAGTAAGGGGAGGGGAGCCGAGGAGGGGAGGAAGGGGAGAGGAAGGGGAGAGGAGACAGGAGGGCCGGAAGAGGTTGGGTTACCCTGTAATGCACTGTCACCATGAGGGAAAAATGCACCCTCACTGTTTCTGTGCTTTTCGTCGAGGAAAAGATAATGACTCACGGGAATGAATGCATTTAGAAGATGGAGGCAAACAGAGAGGGAGAGTGGCGTGAGAGATTGAGATCGAGAGAGAAAGTTAAAGACAGTTGAAGGTGCGGAGACGGTTTTGACCTCCAAGCTGAGTATCAGTGCAAAAGTAAGAAAAGCGACTTGTTATTGTTTATACTCAGAGTTCAACAGAGCGGAACAGAAGACATTCATGCTGTGAATTAGCATAGCGACTGTACAAGTGTATATTAAACTGCACATCATGGTGCAACAAAAGTAGAGAGACACTCAATGCTGTTTGGAGAATAGATTAAAAGTGTTTACGTGAATAAAGAAGCGTGTCCTTTCCCAGCCATGATTGTTGGTTGTAATCCAAACATCTGTAAGGAGAGGACAGATGTTAAACTGTGTATGTCCTGAGGGGAACTGTGCCAAGACTGAACCACTTTGTACAGAGACGTCAGTCACTCTGTCCTCCTCTGACCTCTTGTGGAATCTCTGCAGTACTGCAGGCTGATAAATGGGAAAATAGGCCAGCAGAAGGGAAGATCAACAGTTTATCTTCAGCACTTATGGTGACAAACAGTTTACAAAACAGTGTCTGGGTCCAAAATTACTCCCTAATTTAGTCATTCACTGTTGTCTATATAATAGACACGAGTATACTTTGGACGAAATTGAGATTTCTGACAATTATGATTGCCATTTTGTAGCAGCAGTCAGTTACATTTTTGTTCAGTTGTGGGAATTCACTGGCAGAACATCAAATAAAATTGGACACTGAATATAGTAAATAGGTAGTGATGTAGGACACAGTCTGTGGTTACATTTCTGGTGTGTTTACAGGATAATTTTTCTAGCTACAGCAGAAAAGCAGAAACTCCAAACTCTGTTGAGGTGTGTGTGTGTGTGTGTGTGTGTGTGTGTGCGTGCGTGTGCGTGCGTCTTTCTATGTGTGCAATTAGGCTGCAGATAGATTTTCTCCTTCTATTTCCCACGTCCCAGTCCTTTTTGTTATTTAGCTGTCCCTCTCACACATAATCCCCAAGATGTAACCAAGAGTACATGATCAGCATAGTTAGGAGGATTGCAGGTGGGTAAATTAAGGGTGTACTTTAGGGTGTAATGGCTTTATGTGTCAATATTCTGCTTTAAAAAAAAATATGTTAATCCTTTTAAATAAAACCTGAATTTCTGTTAAATAATGAGGATTGTCGAACAGAATCCTCACCTTCAGGGTTTAACCCTGCCCTAAATGTCATACGAAAACTTTGTGGTTAATTGTGCAAGACTTGAATTTCCAGAAGGTCCAGATTCCACACACTGTCTCGTGATATGACACAGCAGCACCCTGCCTTTCCCCCATTCATCCAGTGTGTCCAATCCTTTCAGCGGCATAATATATAGATATATCTGTCTATATATGTATATATAGACAGATATAGATAGATCTATATAGACAGATATCGATCAATCTATATCTATATCTATAGATATAGATAGATCTATATAGATAGATAGGACATGTGTGTGTTACTGTACATCACACGTGGCAGAAAGGGGGATGGTTGAGGTATTCATGGTGTAAATGTGTCATGGTTACATACCGTGTGTTGGCTGTCTGATAGTGAACCTGTGTTTTCTCCGCAGGCGGTGCAGCCTAACGGCACGTCAAGACCTCAGCCTGCTTACCTCGCGTGAGTCTCATAAGCACGTGAACGAGATGATGCGCCTTTCTCTCACTCAGACATGCACTCATCACTCCTCTCTGCTGCGTTTTCACAGGGGAGGGAACCCATTCGCCACAGTCCGGCTACGTCCAACAGTCACCAACGACCGCTCCGCACCGGTCGTGTGATCCGTCCACATTTACGCACAACTTCCTGTCAGCCTTCCTGTGTCATCTACCGAGGACGTGCAGCTCTGCCCTGCTCTCTACTGGTCTGGAACCAGACAGAACGTGGCCAGCACTAAGACAAAACAATGCCATTTGAATCTGGGATCCTCTCACAGCGAAGTATTTTGGGACCGTTTTATTTTCCAAAACAGATGCTCACATATTTAAGATATATATATATATATATTTTCTATTTTGTCCCTTTTGTTTGTGGTGGTGATGTTAGAAGGACCACGTTCTTACCGACACTTGAGAAATGGATGAATGAAAACGGTCAAAGGAAATACTGCAACGTATTTATGCTGTTGATGTTGCTTGTTCATCTTCAAAATGACTGTTAGAAATCGTTTTCTGTTGCCATCGGCGAACGTACTCTAGAGGACCTCTGCATTTCACCTTCAGGTCCTTATTAAAACGTTGCATCTTAGTGTCGATGCTATGATGTTGACTGTTGCCGCGGGGAGAGAAATCCCTTCAAAGAGATGCCTCCAAAAAATCTTTCGTCCCTCTTGTATATACATTTGTACAACAGATGCTATGAATATTGTCCTCGGCCATCTAGACAGGACTTTTGCCTTAATGACACAAACATAACGTCTGTAAAAAATATTGTTGTGTTCTTCAAATTGTGGATAATCACCTCATCTTCACATTGGCGGTGCAGTCGTTTCTGCTTTAATCATTGCACATGCAATTTTAAGACCAGTATGTAGACTTGTTTTTGACCCACATTACAATCTTAATAGAATTTGCTGTATGAAAAATAAAGATTTATTTCTTCAATTTTCCGTTTTGTTCGTTTATCATGCACAAGTAGTCTACAAAAATGGTCTGAATCCTCTTGTGTGTTCTTTTGTTCATGAGAAGTAACAGAATATTTTTTTGATTTTCATCCCTTTGAAAAGGAAAAAAAAAGGAAATCAAGCAAGTAGTCAAAAACATAAGTAGCATTCATTTTTAATTACAGTAACCGATATATAAAAAGTAAGAACCTCAATCATAAGAGCGTGCGTAGTGTGTTTTCTAAAGCAAGATTTTCTTTAAAATCACTCCCACCCAGTTCTATCTCTTTTTTTTTCTGCCAAGGACAGTTATATAACATCTGGCTGAGATGGAAGACGTAGACACAGAGACACTGCAGATACAGGGACAAAGACATTCTCAATTGATTGTCTGGTTGGGAGGAATGGGGCAGGGTGACTTGTCACAGAGTACTAAGATAAAAATCCAGAGATTATACACATTGAGAGATTTCTTCAGTTTTTACTCTCAGCATGCTTCCTTGAAGTGAAACTCCGCACATTAAAAGGAGGAGTCTGCGCTTTGACATAAGAGTCCTTGAAGTAAGTAGAAGTCCGAAGTAAAACAGTGATTGAGGTTGTAAAGTCAAGGGCGTTTCAGATTGTATGTACCTGAGGTCTGCATTGGCCCTGGAAAAGCACAACCCAGCAGAATAGTCAAACAAACTATCAGTGCAAATATGGCCCCTAGAAATCGTATCAACAAAAACAGACAAAATGGTGCAGGCTTTCTGTCTGAAACAAGTCCGTTTTCTCAGCCGGGACAGTTTACGTCTTTTTTCTTTTAGATGAAGAAGTTGTATGTGTTTTTCCTTGTGACACACTGAGCCAAAAACAAAACATTTCAAAAAAAAGGTTTACATTTCTGGAAAAAGCTAAGCATTCTAATATGTATGCAGTGTGCCACCAAAGACAAAAAAAAAAGAAGAAAAAAACGTAAGCACATGTTTTAGTTCATTCTGGCTTGAAGAAAACATGAAGGAATCTGCTCAGATTCTTGGATCACCGAGCTAAATCATGACTGATGGAATCTCTGATGATCACTCAGCATGTAGTGAAGGCACTGACCACAGCTGGACACTTACATATGCTAGAATATATCCACAACTGGCAGATGAAAACAGATTTCTATACGTGCTTCAAATAAAACATCGTAATTCACGGTAATATCATCTTGATAATTTGTTGTACGTAACATAATGGCAACAGCAATGTGCAATGTTAAGAAAAGATAACAAAATAAAAGACATAAATGATGGATTATATATGCGTGTGTGTGTGTGTGTGTGTGTGTGTGTGTGTGTGTGTGTGTGTGTGTACACATGGGAGCAGGAGCAGGTGCATGAGCTGTGGTTTGGTCCCTCTAGCCGAAGGTGGCGCCACAGTTGGGACACCTTCTCTGACGCAGCGCGAAGCAGAAGAGGAGACCCAGGGGGAAGAAGAAGATGGCACACATGATCCCCAGGCAAGTGAAGTCATCCTCCAGGACACCAACTCTGCAACACACACACACACGGACGCATTAGTAAGGAACACAGACCACACAAAAATACCGATTCAGGATTTTAATCACAAACTAGAAGTACTGCCTCGTGGCCATATGCCTCCACCAACGAGTCACGTTTCAGGTCATATCGATGTCAGTCTAAAATGTCATCCCTCCATCCGTTTAGCCGGTTAGACATTAGTGTGAAATTGTCAAAAATAGCATATGAATTCTTGAGTTGTGGCCAAAAATGTGTTTTGTGGAGGTAACAGTGAAATATCGTGTTCAGAAGATTGAGACAGATGTACGCGTCTTGCAGAATAAACAATGTAACTGTTAATAATGTACAGTTTATTATCATTAGGTCATAGAAGGATCTTGAAAAGAAGGCCGAGGTCTGAGCAGTGTCACATTGTGATGAAGGTTTAGTGAAGCTTATCTGGAGTCTCTCTTTATGATCTCCAATCTGAACCATGTTCTGACATGACACTGTACACGGCAATCAGAAAGAAACCTCTTTGTACGAGTCTAAAACATCTCAAAGTCAGATTTGACTTCTCTCTTTTTTTTTTTTTAAATCATCCGCGGATAAAGTGTGCAAACATGTGCCCTTGTCAGGTATGAAAGGCTGCTAAGCACTTGGTTTACGGTACTTATTTGTTTTATTGCAAACAGTTCAAAAGATCTTGAGAGAAAATAAAAGTACAATTTAGAAAGGGGTGTGCGCGTCTCCTGTGATATTAAAACCAACAATAACAAATGACGGTCAGAACATGAAGCGACGTGGTTTGAAGTAGGAGTGTTGCAGCTCTGCGAGCAGCTTTAATGCAGAGTCACAGTGAACAAAGTGCTCACCACGGTCTCGTGACCGCCTCGCTCCAATCAGCACCGCCAGTAAATCTGCTGGATGCCTCATGAAGGAATCAACAAATGCAATGTTTCAAACTACACCCTAAAGAGATGGGAAATTAAAAGCTACTTTGGAAAGCAGCTAACGCTAATGCTGTGACTTTTCACTTAAATAGGGATTTCTGACTTTTGGGGTGGAGATACAACAGAAATAATCTTGATAAATAGTCCTTAACTACACTGATAATATCAGATTCTGCTGCAGAGGTGACCTGGGTTTGACCTTATTAAAATCATAATAGCTCCCAAAACAGGGCATGCTTACACAAGCCGACAGTGTTTCATCTACCACAGCACCACACACACACCACACTATGTGCTGCTGTGCCGTGTAGTGAGTGATTACACAATGTATTTGTACATTGGTCCTAGGAACTGTGGATTTTACTGACCGAGTAAACACGGCCAAGGCCGGCAAATGCCGACTAAAACTCTACCCGACACTCTCAAGACTTCTGAACGTGTTCCATACTGTGGACATAAACAGCATACTGGTGTGCAGTGTCAGGGAGCAGCATATGTAACAGT